>JAOXYA010000025.1:49312207-49323277 GCA_028565675.1 Sorex palustris
GGTGTAAGATATAGTACAGGCATTAATACACATGCTTTGTATGTAAGTGGCTGACCCTACCTTGATCCCTGGCTCATGATCATTTGAGCACTGTGGAGTTTGGCCCCAGACAGCCCCAGCATTGTCAGGGTAGCCTGGGTAATCCCCAACCACAGGGCCCAAGAAACACATCCTTAGGTCCATGCATTGAATACTTAGCTCAGCTGTCTGAGAATTGCTGGAAGCCACCCACTCCCACACCCCCAGACCCCTTGAGTACCATTTGGGAGGTCCTCTCTATCATCAAAAGATTAATCATTTGGAAAGTGAGATGTATCTGGAAAGGTATAAAGTGTTGGGGATTTCTAATCGATAACAAATGGTTACTGAATGAGTCAAAAAAAATAGACTCAATCAGAAAAGGGTGCATAAAGCTTAAAATATTGCTGCAAGGGAGTTTAAGTTAATTAACCTTTAATTCCTCCTTTCTTTAGGTGAGCTCCAAAGTGATTATTTCAAGATCATGGCTAACTGGTGCTGAAGTTTGGTATCCTGCCTCTCCACACATGCTCTTTTCTTCTAGAAAATAAAGCTTCTCTAGCTATTCTGTAATTTTTCCCAGTTCAGGACTCAAGGAACATAATACAAAATGCAATTAAAAGCAAACAAACACTCCCCTGCTTCATCCCCAAAGGGCTAGATTTAAGATGGGAAACAATAGCAGATTCAGGGCTGGAGCGATAGTATAGTGGGTAGAGAGTTTGCCTTGCATGCAGCCAATTGGATTCTACCTCTGGCATCTCATATGGTTCCCCAAGCCCTGTCTGGAGTAATTCCTGAGTGCACAAGCAGGAGTAACCCCTGAGCACTGCTGGGTGTGACCCAAAAAGCCACCCCCCCCAAACAACAGTAGATTCCATCTGATGATTTTATTTACATGCCCTGTCTAAATAATCCACTAGAAATTTATCCACACAAGGAAGTGAGCTCTGCGTCCTCAGACATATAAAACATCCCAGAGGAGGAGCGAAGCAGGTCAGATGGACGTTGCAATGTGGAAATGCTGATGTTCAATACAGCAAAGGACTGATGCAGGTGAGGTGTGGGAAAAGCCTCCTGCTGCTCAGAGAGATGAACTTCAGGTCCAAGTAAGTAACTCTGTTCCTTCTTACCTAAAGTTGCTCTCCCAGTAATAAGCTCCCAAAAGCATGGCCTCCATCCCTGCACCACCTTCTCTGGGCTTGATTCTGATAACCTTGGGCAGTTCGATCTGGAAAGATGGGAGTTTCTGAAGACACTGATCAATGCCTACTGCCAGTTTAATGTTTGATGATGATTTAACTGAAGACACAAATATAACTCTAGACAAGAAACCTGAAACCAGCTTGTGTGTTCTCACCTTCTTTTGCTCTGAACATTGGAAACTCAGGCTGAAACACTGGCTCTCAGACAGCTCCTAAAAAAGTGATATTCCTTAATGCTGCTCCAGAAATATTTCTAGATCTTCTCAACTCAGGCTTACATTTCCACCAAAAACTACTCAGTCTTACATTCCCACCTAAAATACCATTGCATTTTCCAAATCCTGAGAACTCTCTTGAGAGCAAAGTTTTATCATTAGGCAGCCCTCCCCCAATTCTTCCATGACTTTGAGGGTACATTAAAAACCTGTAAGATGGCTGTAAAACCTAAATGATCAGTTTCTCACTTTCCTGTGTGTACGCTGTTAGCTTCTTTTGCTTGAAGTTTTGGAAACTCAGGCTGAAACATTGGCTCTTCGGCAGTTCCTGGAGAAGTGATGTTCCTTAATGTTTGTCCAGAAATATGTCTAGGTCTTCTCAGTGTAACTCAATCTTACATTTCTACCTATAACTACTTCCTCAGAGATTCACTTTTTGATTAGATTTGATAAGACTCACCATTTATATAAAATTTGAGAGCTCTCGCCTATCACCACTATAATTACCATGACATGGAGTTACGAGTTCCCTGACAAGTCTTTGTAACATAAAAAACATCTGCCTCTTTCAAAACTTTCAGCCTCCCCTACGAAGCAAGTCTCTCTATAACCATTTTTGAATATATGGGCAAAATTTAGATTGAGCTAGAAAAAATACAAAAAGATTGTTTTCTATAAGGATTCTAAATAGGACTGATTTTACTATCAGTTTCCTCTGTGTGCTTTAAATTTCACTGAAAAAAGTATATGGTTTTTTTTCTTGGAATACTTCTATTGGGTACATTTAAATGAAGGCACTTAGAGAATTGATGATAAAAAAATGAACATCTAGGAAAAGTTACAAATTTAGAAAGGAAAAGAATAAACTCCCAGATATTCTTTCAAGAATTTTAATCCTAGTGCTTTCTCTAGATAGTGTTCCAACATTTCAATGTTCCAACAATTCAATGTTCCAACAGTTGTTTAGCTATTTGTCTCTTTTCGTATTTTCATTCAAAAGTGATAGTGGATTCACAATTTGTTGAGCAAAAACATCATCAAAATATGTATGGTTCAAACATTTTAAAAATAAAAAATGTCATGAGGAAATGAGATGAGCAGGCGGTAATATTGAATTTTCATCTGGTAACATTTTGAAAAAAATCCTTAAGACATCTGTAAAATGCATTTTGGTGAGAATTAGAAACCAGGAAATGACTGCTTATGTCAAATGAAAAGAGAGGCTAATTTATCTGTACCAAAAATATTGTCTCCAGTACAAATGGAATTTTTTTAGGTTAGTAGTACCTAATTATGATTCATTTTAATTTGATTTCTTGAGGCAAAACATTTTTATTTGAGGGTATATAATAAATTACTGATTAGGAAACTAAGTTTGCTGGTGATAAATTCTAGTTTTTATAGTTACCTAAAAATTACTTAATAACTCCCCAAAGTCAATTCTGTATCTCATTTAGTTTCTAGACACATACTTAACCCTGCTTAACACAAACAAAGCCATTTTGTTTGCAGAAACTCATAAACTGATGAGGGTAGCAAGAGTAATATAACTATGTCCCCTGGGTAATAAGACGGTGTTTTCACAAATGCCATCCTTTACAGTTTTTTTTTTTGGAGGGGGGGAACTCAGTTTAAGTGAAATAAAATTCAGTTTTCGCTCTCCAAACATCATGGTTTGGCAAAACACAACTGATAATAAAGAATCCTGGACTAAAATCACTAGATTCAGTGTGGGTAAAAGTAATTACAGTCCAAATATTTAGAAAGGATTTTTAAAATCTGTGAAATATATCATTATAGAGAAATATATTCAAAATACACAGTTTAAAGAATAACCATAAAGTAAACCTCAGTGTATCCACCAAGTCTAAAATGTAAAATATTATCAAAACTTCAAAAATACCACATGCCTCTCCCAATGGAATTGTCTTTCTTTTGCCTTTGAGATCACATTTCTTCTGGTTTTCATTATATGTTTACCACAGAGTTTTGTATCCTTCAAAAAAATGTGTTCTTTCGTTTTAAGATACTGAGTAACAAGCACAAATTTTGTTATGTAAAGAAAAGGCTTTGTTAGAAAAAAACTCCTGAGAACTCGCCTGGGCACACACTGGCTTGAATCTGCTTGTGCTTTTACAAGACTCTCCAGGAGGATCATCTCTGGACCAAGTCCTGAGTGAGTGCTGAAAGACACAAGATTCATGCTGGTGGGAAGTCTGGCAGGGCTAAGTGTGGGCAGGAAGTGGACAGCCAGCAGGAATAGTGGGTGCTGTGGATCTCTTCATACTTTGTTTTGATGTTTCAACACGGTCAACTTCCAGAGCTCAGCACCAAATCCAAGTAAATGATTTCTGTGGTACTTGAAATAAGTATTCTTTGTTGATCCTGGAAGCAATGCAGAAGGGGAGAGACAGGACAGGCCCATGGAGATAAGAATTTGGGTCAGGCTTACCATCCTGCCATTCTGTCATCAGGGTAAGAGATGGAGCTTGGAAAGAGTTCATGGTAAGAAGGAGAGTCTCAGGATGTCTCTCTAGATTCACATTGTTCTGGGCCAGACTTGTCCTACTCTCCTTATGCATAGCTGGCTTCTTTCTCAGGATTTCCCATCATTTCTTTCCTGTCTTTGATCTCCTGCTTCCTATACACTGAATATAATACTCTTTGGGTCAGTTCTTTTGCTGGGGATGAGATGGGGTGGGTTGTCATAGCTTATAAAGAGATTTGTGAAGGAAAACCATTAAGACCTTGCAGATATCAAATATTTTGCCTACATTTTTATAAAGAATACAGGTTTGGTTGAGAGAAGAATTCTAAAATAGAAATAATTTTATCTCAACATTTTAAGGGCTTTGCTTCATTGTTTCTTTGTGCTGAATGTGCTTCAGAGATATCTTAGGCATTTTTTTTTTCTTCTTGGGTCACACCTAGTGATGCTCAGGTGTTACTCCTGGCTCTGCACTCAGTAATTACTCCTGGTGGTGCTTGGGGGACCAGATGGGATGCTGGGAATCGAATTCGGGTCAGCCACGTGCAAGGCAAACATCCTACCCACTGTGCTATAGCTCCATCCCCGTCTTAAGGTATTCTGATCTTGTTAGCTTGAAGGCGACCAGATGTTTTTTCCTCTGGACAATTGATATTTCTCTACTTGTCTCAGACATTCTGAATTTCACAATGATAAACTGCTATGAATTTATTTACATACACTATTTGCTCAGGAGTCCTTTCAATTTGGAAAGACTCTTTAGATTGGAAAATTAAAAAGAAGTTTCTAATTAATAATTACTCTCCTTGTCGTATTCTTTGCACATGGAATCTCAATTAATGCACCTGTAGGTTACCTGGGCGGGCAAATCTTTTGTGTCTAAGTTTTGTCTCTGACATCCTCTTCTCTGTGTTTTCCTGTATTTTGTGTGGCATTTTCATTTGTTTTCTATATGTCCACCCCATCCCACTCAGTTTTAGCTTTTTTTTTCCTGGGTTGCAATGATTTTCTTCTCTCTCAAATTTGCTTTATGCTTTTCTCTTTGCTAGTTCGTTTTCTGAAAGTTGTAGAAACTCCAGAAAATAAGGCAGAGAAAGTGTCTGGATATCTTGCTGTCATGACAGTCTTCTGAGTTGATCAAAAACTCTGAGCATGAATGAGGGGCTTGTCAACCTTGACCTTTCATTAACATAATCTGGATGACTTCTTTGAAAAGAAAGTCACATCATCGCATCACCACTGACTATAAATTCTTGCATTCCTTAGGATGCTCTGATTGCCTAAAGAAGAATCCTAGCTCTACCAGAAGAGTTCAAAGTCCAGCATTCTAGGAGAGTCTAGAAAGATGGCTGAGAATAGGAGTACTCGTTGCTTAGAATCCAACAAGTCATTCAGTTTTCTTAATGGTGCATCCGCAAATGCATATCAGATCTTTCCTTTGCTCCCCGGAGAATGAATCAAGCTTTCTTTGCTCATAAGTGTTTCCTTAATTTTTTATGAAGCCCAGTGAGATCTTCTAAGGCTAAAGAAATAGGCTTAACAGCTTCATTTATTTTGCTGTTTTTCCTATTTGTTTAGGGCTTAATAAATTAGATATTGCCCCCAAACTATCCACATACGATGCAAGAAATATTGATATTTTATTCTCAGATAACCACAATTGCCAATGCATATGACATCTCTCGGGTACTTCATGATTCTTCTTGGAACCAGGTTCAATACAAATAGCATCCTTCCAAACTTCATATTGATTTTCAAGTAGCACTTGCTTTGAATAACACACATACATCAAAAACTCAGTTTCACAAATACATGATGTCATAGAAAAGAATGTAGAATGATCTAATGTCGAGACTCTGAACTATTTGGAGCTAGTAGCTGTACTGAATCTATCAGATGTTGAATATCGTGACATCTGCCATAAAAATTTTGTGAGTCAGTCTGGTATGCTACCTCAGGTCCTCTTGTCACACAGGTTGGGAACCTCTGGTTTTATACTGCCTAATTTCGTGGCATTCACCCTATTATCTGAGAGTTGCATTCAGTTTTTAACTATGTACAATTGATGGGAATCTCAACATACATCCTTTCCATTGCAAACCTACAATCCAGCAACTTAGGACATTTAACAAAGTATAATTTACTTCACATTTGAAATCATAGACTCCACACGTGGGCTCTAAAGTTTTAGGGTGATGGGTGGAATGAGTTAGCAGAATTTCACATTGAGAGTAGTTATACTTTCACAGTATAACTCCCAAACCAGTGAGATAAGTTTTTTAAATTTTTAATAGTGCATGAGTTAGCTCATACTATAGAAGTAACTCAATACGGTTTGTGGCTGTTTCCAGACAGCTGAGTAAGGGCCTGAGTATTAACAGCTGTCAAATGAGTCTTCTGTGCCTTCAACCCCTATCCCACCCCCCAAGGCTAGTCTTTGAACAATTCAGAGAAAAGTCAGAATGTTGAAGAAGAAGGCCAGAGCAGGTAATATGACAAACGGATGTTGGTCTTAAGTACACTGACTAGCTATTAATTCACAAAACAGTCTGAGAAGATTTGTGATGCAAGCTGACTTCTGTCTAGACAGAGAAGGGAGTGTAAAACACATTAGACAGATACACACGGTAGTGACAAGAAAAACCTGTTTCAATTGCACAAATGGTTTTGGAGGGAATATATTTCCTTCTTTATCTAAGCATCTAATTCCTACTGGGGCTCTATTTAGGTATTAGTGAGCTTCATTCTAATTTTTACAGCTCTGAAACAACTTGTACATGAATAAGAAAAGGATGTGTATTGAAGAGAAAGGGAAAAAGAGTAATAGAATGAGGGAGAGATGGGGAGAGAGAGGGACAGATCAAGAGAGAAGGTGTCTAAGCAATCTACACAGGACAGGTCGATTGCTCCATAGCTGGAAGTCTGCCCCATGAGCAAAGGGGAGAAGGCAGCTGAAATAGAGAAGGGATCACTAAGAAAATGATGGTTGGAGGAATCGGTCGGGATGGGAGATGTGTGCAGAAAGTAGATAAAGGACCAAACATGATAACTTCTCAGTGTCTATATCGCAAACCACAATGCCCAAAAGTAGAGAGAGATTATAGGGAATATTGTCTGCCATGGAGGCAGAGGGAGGGTGGGAAAGGAGGGGTATACAGGGGATATTGGTGGTGGGGAATGTGCACTGGTGGAGGGATGGGTGTTTGATCATTGTGTGATTGTAACCCAAACATGAAAGCTATAACTATCTTACGGTGATTCAATAAAATTTTAAAAAAAAGAACATATGTCATTGTGGGCTCAACCATATGCAAGAATGTACTTTACTTTGCTCCAGCCCAATGTATTGTAGTGAAGTCAGCTCAAAAAGATAGTTACAACTGGCGAGGCTGCAGTGATAGCACAGCTGGTAGGGCATTCGCTTTGCACACAGCTGACCCAGGTTCGATTCCCAGCATCCCCTATGGTCGCCTGAGCACTGCCAGGAGTGATTCCTGAGCGCAAAGCCAGGAGTAACCTCTGTGCTCACTGGATGTGACCCAAAAAGCACTGTAGCACTGACCTCCTGTTATTCATTGATTTGCTTGAGCAGGCCCAGTCACACCTCCATTGTGAGACTTGTTGTTACTGTGTTTGGCATATCGAATACATCACGAGGAGCTTGCCAGACTTTATCAGTGCTAACAAGATACTCTCAGTAGCTTACTGGGCTCTCCAAGAGGGGCGGAGGAATCGAACCCAGGACGGCCGTGTGCAAGGCAAAGGCCCTACCACTGTGCTATCTCTGTGCCTAACAGATAAGGTGTCCAGAAGCACGCCTCCAATCCCAGGAGGCCTCATTTCCTTTTTTTTTTTTTTTTTTGCTTCTCCAGATCCAAGTGCTCATGGGACTGAGGCACTCGGTGGCCGTTCTGAGGGAAATCGGCCATGCTGGTTACCCCTAAATTATTATCTCACTAGCATGGGAGGCCACAGTCGGTTTAACAAACCCAAAAAGGACCCTAAAAGCAAAAAAGAAAAAAGATAGTTACAACTTGCTTGATAAAAGGCAATAGTTACTTTTTATTTGGGAGGGAGGGGTTAGATGGTATGTACTTTTAAATTTTTTTTTTAATCAGGCAGAGTGATTTATAGGTAGTTTCTATTTCAGGCATACAATCCTGCTACCCAGTAGTTCTTTTTAAAAAAAGACAAATATTTTAAAATGTATAGTTCTGGTAGCATGGTTACACTAGTACTAATATTTATGGTACTGATGAGTAGGGCTATCTCACCTCACCGCCATCGTAGGACCCAATACCCTCCACCAGTTTCCTTTTATTACTTTCAGTTCACTTAGTTAATTTGCCCCCGATGTTCCACCACTTAACTTGCTATTCTTAATTCTGTAATCCCAGATTAAGAATTTGTTACCATTTGACACTCTTATTTCCTTGTTTTGCTTCTTTATATACTACAAATTAGTGAATTTTGTTCTTTTCCCTCGGTTCATTTCATTTAACTTGATACCCTCCATTTCCATCCAATTTGCAGTAAATTGTAAGATTTCATCTTTTCTTCTAGCTGCATAGTATCTATTCTGTATATCTACCACAACTTTATTCATCCATTATTCATCCATCATTAGTTGTTTATGTGGCATGGTGATTGTACTATGATCAGGGCAATGAACACATATATTTTAAAGTTAATATTTTTTGTTTGTTGGGTTGATATCCCCCAAAGATGTGAAATTACTCAGTCATGTGGGAGCGCTGTTTTAACCTCTTTGAAAAATTACGAGGCCATTTTCATAGAGGCTGGACCAGATGACACACCTGATAACAGTGAATGGGGGCTTTTTTTTTTCCCCACCACATACCTGACAACATGTGTTCCTTCCAGTCTTTTTCTGATACATTCCATTTTGAAAGTAATTGTATGTAGGAGAGCAGATAAATGCTAATATCCAAAATACATGAAGCCCTTTTAAAATTGAGTAACAAAAACTAATAACCTCATCAAAAGATGGCGAGAGGAGAAAAGATGTCCAAAGGGATTATGAAAAAGTGCTTATCATCATTTATTTACAGGGAAATGTAAATCAAAACATCAATCAGAATGATATATAGATCAATAAACTATGGTCTTATAAAGTGTAGCTCTAGATTCTTGTCATTCCATTAAAAAAATTGGGAGCAGAGTGGAACAGCAAAAGTTTGTTAGGCCCATAACTCAAAGGTAGATGATTCAAAACCATCCTCCACTAGGTTTTTTGTTTTCAAACATAACTGGCAGAATCCTCCTAGCTGGGGCTGGAAAGATACGACAGAAGGTAGAGAACTTGCCTTGCACAAGCTGACCCAGGGTCATTCCCCCAGAACTCCAGATCGTCCCCTGAGCACTGTCAGGATTAATTCCTGTGTGGGGAGCCAGGAGTAACCCCTGAGCATCACAGTGTGACCCAACCCTCCCCCATGTCCCACCCCCCAAAATAGGGAACAGAACCCATTTAGATCCAGTTTCTTGCTTGGCAAGTGTTAGGTAATCTCATGAGTTAATAACGGAATGAATTCATATTAGTTGTCTCTACCTGTTTTCAGGCTATTCTTTTATTTTTATAACAGTGCCCTCCTTTTAAAGTATCAACTCATGTAAAAGCCTCTGACTTTATCATAAAGCAAATATATGTAAGAAAAATATATATTATGTCATTCACAATAGTTATCAAAATTATTTTCCATGTCTCCTTTTATTTAAAACTTATTTTATTTCTCTCATGGAATTTAACTTGAATAAATTTAGAGCAAAAGTGCTGTCCGACATTCTATAACCATAATTGGTATATCTTCTCATGTTGGAAAAGGATAAAATAAATGTGAAAAGATATCATGTAATAGTCATGTTTTTCATCTGTTTTCTTAGGAATTAGGCCCCAACAAGGCTAAACATGTCTTTTGAAAATATGCCCACTAAATATGATTTGAAAGAGTCACTGGAAGAACTACAGTTCTCTGACTGCTATTCCAAATTACCACTGGCTGCCTGAATGATACTTATTTTTTGTTATATTTCCACTTGCTTCTGTTTCCCTATCTTCTTCCAGACGACAGGCAAGGCCAAAAGCTCCTCATTCTTCCCTTTACTCAACTAAGGGTGTCTTCTCCTTTCTTCATCTTGCCTGTTATTAACAGAGCTTTTTATTGTACACAGACTATGTCAGCCCAGTCATATGAATTACTTTTTCTTTAAAAAGAAAAGGAAAGAAAAGAAAGAGAGAGAAGAGAAAGAAAAAGAAAGAAAGAAAGAAAGAAAGAAAGAAAGAAAGAAAGAAAGATAAAAGATGATTCAATATCTTGATCCATGGGGCTGGAAAATAAGGCCTCCTTGAGTGAAAAGGCCGCTAACGCTTTAGAGAGACTGTAGTTTATTTTTCAGCCCATATCTGTCACTTTCCTGCAGTTGGTGGAAATTATTATGTAAAAAAGGCAAGAAGGAACTTGACCTTTTTGTATGGAAATAGCAATAAAAAAACTATTCTGTATATAAAAAAATTAAGGACAGTAGTTATTGGTAGTCCCACTACTAGTAGGGTTTAGTCATCACTTCACTTACTCATTTGAGATATAATGATCTCTTTGGGAAAACTTATTCCAAAACACTATTCCTAATAATTTTCTCCATCTCATTTATGTGAAATATACTTTCTAATCCTAACTCCAATTGACAAAAATTTTAAAGTAAAAATACTAGATTATATTTGAATATATAAGGTTAAACTGTTTTTCCAAATTTAACACCAAAACTTTAAATAATTAAAATGGAAGAAGAGGAACAAAAAAAATCACTCTTCTGATGTTTTTCACTTATTAACACATTATTACCACTGGAAAAAATAGTTTTGTTGTTCTTTGAGATATAGTTGCGCTTTCTCCATTTTTCACCTTTACAATGATAGAACTTTGTCTATTTACAAATAAAAGCTCATCAACACTCATTTCAATAATAATAAAATCTAATAATAATCTGTAATAAAACAGATCTCTGGACCAAATTGAATTTATATATTTTTTTAAAATTTATTCATTTATTGAATCACTGTGGGAAAAGTTACAGAGCTTTCAGGTTTAGGTCTTAGTCATGTAAATATCAAACACATTTCCCT
>JAOXYA010000025.1:49514572-49525596 GCA_028565675.1 Sorex palustris
TGGCAAGCTACCCATGACGTATTCGATATGCCAAACACAGTAACAAGAAGTCTCACAATGGAGACATTACTGGGCCCACTTGAGCGAATCAATGGACAATGGGAGGACAGTGCTTATATATTCAGTGTATATAGTATATTTACATATAGTATATATATTAAAACAATGTATACTATATGCTATATACTAAATATAATTATACAGTATATGTGCTTTAGTAATAGTAATAGTAGAAGTTTGTATTTTGTGTGTGTGTGTGTGTGTGTGTTATGGGGAGGCTCTGAACCCCTGGAGCCTGAGCTGAAATAAGTGAGATGGAAAATGCACTCATGGATAAATATTAGATGTTAAGTGATGTTTTTACATTATCAGCAATATGCTCTGGGACTTAATTTTTGTGTATATCAATTGGACTATGGTAAAATAGGTTTTAAATTGATGAGTAAAATAATAATCCTGGCCTATGTTGAATAAAACAGTGTTCTATCAAGGCCTTGTTTCCTTATATGGTACTTTGCTTGAAGTCACATTTTCCAAGAAACTATGAACAACATCGAGTGAGGGTTCAATACACCACGTCCTGTGGTATCCCTGCCAACAACTGCGCCACAAGTATTTTTGCCACCAAATTAATTGCCTGCAAGGCAATGTTGCTGTAAAGGAGAAAAAAGTGGTTGGCAGTTTGAGTTCATTTCTTCTTTGACAAATTAATCAGCTGCCTTCAGCTGGCTTTATTTAATGTATTTAAGCTGGTTGTCAGTCTGATTTTGTTTCTCTGTGATGAAGTAAGAAACAAAATCTCTGCAAATTGAAGTTATCATTTTCTAGTTTAGTAGTAAGTGATCTGATTTTTATGTTTTATTATATATTTTTGCAATATCTTTGTTCATTATTTTAAAACTTTCATTTAAATTTTTATATTATTGACTTTATTTAAAATGTTCATCTCCCTTTAAATATCTTTACTTTTTTTTTAACATTTGGTTTTGTTTCTGTGGTCCATACCTTTGGTTTTGTTTACTTGGGCCATCCTGCTTGGAATCTACTCTGTTCTGTAGCCAGGGGTTGCTCCTGGTAGTGCTAGGGGCATGAGGTGGGGGAACAGTGTGGGAAGACTGTGCTCAGTCTATTGAGCTATTGCTCCCACCCTGCTTGTCCCTGTTCTTTTTTTTTGTTTTCTTCTATGGTATAACTGCTTTACAGCCAACTACTTGCAACAAAACACTTATGGCAAAGATCCTTTTGGTCAGACCATCTAGAGTCCTGTACTATCCCTGCCCCCACCACACATACCCCTCTGAGAGTGAGTTTAATTAATGTTGTAGGTATGCAACTTAATGGTATTTTTACTAAATTAAGTTTACTCACCCAAGCCACAACTTCTAAATTCCAATTTTCATTTATTTTAGGTTTTAATACAATATGTGAAAGCTTACTTCTTGTCCTTTCCTTTTATTCTGTTTATTCACATTCATTTATTCAAAACTCAATTCCCCTCATAGTTAATTATTCTTCTCATAGTTAACTGCAGAAGTGCAGTTGTATTGGCAAACTTTCCATTTAGGGTTGGATGACAAATAGATTTGGCTTAATGGGCTATTTTCATCTCCATTATGACTATTCATCCTTGCACTGTAGCAGGGAACCAGCCATAGAAAGTAACACTCAAATATAAGCTCTTTGCCTATAAAAATTTTATGGATGTACTTGGTAATTTTACATGTAATTTTTTTTGAAAAATAGTTTTTAAGCAACTATTTTAAAAATAGTTTTTAAGCAACACTGAAAATATGTAAAAAACATTTTTTGGATGCAGTTTACACACAAATAGGCCATGGGATAGATTTTTAGCCAAAGGCTAAACTGAGTTAACTCTTGATCAGATTGAGAGCATGCTCCTTACATTCAAGGAATTGAAAGTCCCATGGTTGTGATTTCCTGGCACTGCCATTGACATAAAACAAGTCACTTGGGTGGCTAAGCAGGAAAGGGACATTAGTGCAGAATATAAAATTTGATATGCTATCAGAAGGAAAGGAAAATAAACTTAGTTGTTATGATAACACATTCCAAATCTCAAGGACATACTAGAGAACTGTATGACCTTCAGAGGAAATTTACGTGAATATATCTCCAGCCTTAAGTTAAAAGTGTTTCATTCTTAAGATGTTTAAGGAAAGATCTAGAGAACTCAGAAGCTATTTTGGGAGCCAGATACAGGATCCAAAGTGCTTGCCTTGCATGTAGCTTATCTGGATTCAATCCCCAGCACTGCGTATGGTGCCCTGAGAACCTTAAGAAGTGATCCCTGAGAACAGAGCCCGATTATTGTTGGATATAGACCCCCAAACAGAGGCAAAACAGAAGCTATTTTTGTCTAGAAACCAATGAAAGAAACTTGTTGGATATTATTGGGAAGTTCAGTTTGATCAGCTGGGTCACAAATAAATATGGTAAAACATTCATTCTATACAGGTAAGTACTTCTAGTGAGGGCAGAATTGCACCACTTTTTGAAAAGTGATGTCTCATAAGGGGATTTTGTTTAGAGTTATGATATCTTATTTCCTTCAGTAAAATGTGCTTTTTATTGATATGACCAAAGCTAGCTGCATTTTCTTTTGACCCCTCTGTGTCTCTAATTTCAAAGAGCATTCTGCAAGTGCTGAGAGAAATTTCAGAAATTCATCTCAATGATCTCTTTCCATTTAGGATATGTTTACTGAGACTTTGAATTCCATTGCTGACATGTGCCCAGAGATCATAAAGATCGATGTTAACCTACCATAGCTTACTTTTATTTAGCTTGGAGGGAGTACTCCTAAGCAGTGTTCACAAGGCTCAGAAACCACTCATGGCAATATCCAACCAACCAGGCTGCTGGAACTTAGTGGTGCTGGGGGCCTAAGAGTTACACCTGATCATCTTGTATTAATGCAGGTGGCATTAGTGCAGGTGAGGCATGCAGTGCCAGGGACTGAATCCAGAGACTTGAAGATGCCAGCATGCATTCCAATTATTTGAGCAATATCTCCGGTCATTATCTTTTTTAGTTGAATCTTGTATTTGTGTCTTAGATGTCTTGAAAAATTACTCACTTTGTTATACCTGAATTATTAGATTCTTCATGTTCTTGTCCTATTCTCCCTATTAAGCCACATTTTTCATGATTCGCCAGGTAAGTGTTGTAAATCCTTGAATGGCTCATTATTGTGTCCTTTTTCAACTGAGGTGTTGCTCTAAGTCTTTTTGCCTATTTGTGCTCCAAAATAGAACCATCCTGATTCCTCATAGATTTTTAAATATAATCATATATGGAGAAAAGTGTATTCATATACCAAATAAAAATTGAATAGATTTTGCTAATGAGACAACAGTTGTTAGAACACAAATTTGAAAAGTCTAAATTGTGGAAAAATATAACAGGTATCATGTAAACATACCCAAAATTGTATTGAACAAGTGTGGAATCCAGTGGTGTTTTTAATTTGCTTGTTAGAATGGGGCAAGAGTTATATGGCTCAACATTAAGTTAATGAAATTAGTCAATAGAGAGGAAGCTAAAAATTCATGTAAGAAAGGTGAAGACGTATAGACCAATTCTTCAGTGATGAGAAATGGGCTAGTTATTAGGGCACAAATGGAAAATTCAGCTTCTAGTCAAAGGGACACAATTCTTCCATTGTTAAAAGAGAGAAGAAATAAAGTGAGTGTGTGTGTGAAAGAGATAGTGAGAGAAGAAAGAGAAAGAAGAGGAAGAAGAGGAGGAGGACAGAAAGAAGTAGGATGGGAAAAGAGAGAAATCTTATTAAGGCAAGAGACCATTTGAAATACCTATTGTAGACAAAGGAATTAACATAGGAAGAAAGGGTGATGACCCAGGTGTTGCTGAAGTTAGATCTGTCGTAGAGCATTATTAATCTCTGATTGTACATATCTCCCCAGCAGAGCTCAACTAAGTGAAGAGGTAGCTGTAGATTTTTAGGTAGCTGTAGAGGTAGCTGAACCTGGTTTTGGTGCACAGGTAAAAGGTAAACAGATAAGGTTGTTGAGAAATTGGCAAGAGAAAGATGGACATTAAAATTGATGCTGAATTGGAATTCATAAAAGGCATTTGGACATAGAGAGATTAAGAGCTGAAGACCCAGGACAAACAAACAAAAAGAAGATAGTGAGATAGATGGTATGAGAGATCTGGAAGGATATATTCGGAGAGTGAAAGTTCCAGTTGACTATCTTAAAGGAAAATTCCTTTGACTACTTGCTGAATGCATTTTGAATGTGATCATGTGATTTCCTTAATTTTCAATGCACAGTGATAGAGTTGAGTATTGGCAACAGAGACTGTATGGCCAAGAAAACCTAAAATATTTATCTAGGCTTTCACTAAAAGAGTTTCCCAAACCCTGCTATGGAACATTAGCTACCAACTGAATGCACATAAAACATAGAAACATTAATAATAATGTTCATGATGATGATGGTGGTTAACAAAGGATGGCATATCGTGGCATTGGCATTGGAACAATAGTAGTTTGATCCAAATTTTTTATTAAAAATTCTAAAACAGGCTTTATTTTAGAAAGAAGGAAACAGAGAGAAGAAATTTCAGAAAGCTAAAATTCAAATGTAACCAGTGCTTCTAGAGTTTATCATCATGGCCGTCTTAGCCACACATTTTACTGTCATTACATTATAGTCTTCGCACCAAGAATCCAAAGCAATATCAGATCAATGAAACTGCAGATCATAAATGAAAACTGTGATAATATTTCAGCTATACTAGTGTAAAATGGGCACAATATGTTACACCTTAAAACTCCACCCAAACATTATATAAGGCAGTTTTAAGCACACTTCTGGATGATGAAACAATTTCCAATTCTTTTTTTTTAAAGAGGGAGTGTTTGCTGGAGGCAGATTAAATCACCTGCTTATTAACTTATATTTTGGTTTTAAAGAGGCGCCAATGACAGTATCCAGTTGTCAGGATTAGGTGTAACTTTAAAACTGCTTGCTCAATGAGAAAAGAAAATAATAGCTCTGTGGCACATAGGATTCAAGTTTAATTTGCAACCCAGTTATTGCTGCTGGGGCATGCATGTGGTCTAGGGAAAATGCTCATTCAATGTGGATAAACAAGAGAGCGTTCCAGGTGGCCCAAACTTAGTCGGAAATTATGCTTCAGAGATTTCCGTGTCCATCAACAGCCCCAAATTAGAAGGTCATAATCAAAAGAAATACAACTGCAAACATCTCCATCATTTCCCTGAGATGTCAAGTTTTATTTCAAACAGTACTCTTGGTAATTCTATGCTGGTGGGATAGATACAGACCCCAAGATACATGAAAAGTTAATTATACTGTATCTAATGGGTAAGGAGGGAATGAAGCAAGTGCCAAAACCATTGAAGTATTCCTCTTTAATACATACAATTGAAAGATTTTTATACTTCTCAAGAATAAAGTGTTCCCTTGTGTCTTTAAATCGTCTCTGCTCCCTGTCTAAAGAATTTTTGAATTGCCTTGAAATTCCTTCTTTATTTTTTCCTCCTTTCTTCCTCATCTGCATTATTAATAGCTTCTCTTTATTATCACTTTTCTTAAAACTCCCATTAGCGAAGCTTAAAAATTTCTTTGGATTCATGCTGTTCTACCTTTTTTCATCCTATGTGGTTCTTTTTGGCTCCTGCCCAATTTAGGGTCATGCTTCCTTTTCTCAACTTTCCTTTTCCAGCATAATAAGTTAACAAGAAATCCTGAGATAATTGTCTGTGGATCATTTCCTAGATATCGCGGAAGCTCCAAGGAAGGCAAATATGAGCAGGCAAGGTGTCTCTTCTTTAATGTTCTCACAAGCCAGTAGGAAGGATTAGAGGGATTAGGTAAGAGCAAAGAGTGACTCAAATACAAGGAGGAACATGATAATTGCGATTAAAATGTTTAAACAAATTGCAGCAGGAGATAAAAAAAAATGGCAGAAGAGATCATATTGACAAATTTGGCCATGTCATTTCTCATGTGTTTTTTCCCCAGAGTGCTTGCTGACTGGTAAGAGAAGGTCTGAAGTATAATATATAGTATGTAACCTACAAGCTTCTGGATAATCTTCCCTGATGCAAACTCCCAACCCTTCCCTCCACTCTGACATGGTAGCACTCAGACTTCACTTACCTCCTCCTAGACATTCCTTCAACAGTCTGTTCTTTCATGTCTACATACTTTGCACACACAGTTCCTTTGCATTTCTCGTCACCTCTGTTTCAAACTCTAGTTCACTCTTGAAAATTTTTTTTCACTTCTTATTTGTATGTGTGTGGGTCAGGGGGTGGGGGCAGGGGAGGAGAGGGAAAAGCTTATTACATATGATTTTCTCAGTTAATACACATACTACTAATAACTGGACATGTAACTACTGTCTGAACAGGACAGGTACTGAAAAGATAATGAGATATCTGCTATATGGGTCACATTTTGAGCCCTAGATAGAATTTGACAGGAGACAAAGGACACCACATACTCAGTCTGTGGGGGCATGTGTTTATCTCCTTGCTCTCATCCACCCTGACCACCAGAGCCATTTCTCTGGGATCCAAAATGCATTGTTTCTCATCTCTTTTTGCTTTGTTTTTTCACTTGCTTTAAAAATTATTCTCAACCCCTGAGTTCTGTTTTCTGGTATAAATAGACCAAGAAAAGCAGTCTCTACATAAGATTATTTCATTCAGTGTTGGCCAGGATTGTTTTTCTCATTAATTTTATAATCAAGTATGTTAGATGAAATATGTTCTTCAAAGACCTGATTTCCATATAATTTCTTTTCATTAAAGTTTTCAAGAACTTATTGACAATGTTAAGTGAGGACTTGCTGTAAATCATTTCTGTGTAGTAATGAACACATCTAAAAATATACTTTGCATGTTGGTTTTACAAATACAAAGCAGTAATGACCAGCAACCGTATTTTAAAAATCCATCTATGTTAATATTTGTGGTTTTCATTGTTAATATTTTTGTTTATTATTTGTCTCAAAGAGAGTTTGTCATGAGAAAAATTCAGAATCAGAAAAACACTTATTGTATTTCTGTCATTTACACTGTTCCACAATAGAATTCGATAACCCTAATTCCTTGACTGGGATTCTAGCAAGAATGCAGTAAAATTTTGAATGCATAGAGAAATAAATGGTTTTAGCCAAAAGCAATTTTGAGAAGTCTTCTTCCTCTGTTGTTCTATTCATTTTGGCATCTATTTATAGATGCTCTTTTATGGGCTGGGAACAGAGGAAGGTGGAATTCTCTGACCTAAAGAGATAACACTTAAGAGGAAAAAAAGACTAAGATAGAAAACTGAGAAATGTTCTGGTTCTGAACTCCTTATACTTGGTCTGATTTTAAATATTTCTTAAATGATTAGGGCACAATTACATAGTGCTTTAATTGTTCAAAATCTCAAATTGTCTTGGAAGTTGTTAGTGGCCTCTTGCAATATATGACTTGATTACTGTGACCTTCCACATAAAACAAAGTAAATCTCGGTGTTACAAGCTAAGTCACATTAAATACAAACTTGCTTGGCTTTGCTTTACTAGGAAAACATCAATTGATCTATGTCTAGAATCAAATAAAATTGGTCCAAGTATTCAGTATACAAGGAGTGAGTATGAGATAGAGGAGAATTTTCTCAATTTTAAGGAAATACATCAATTTTATTTCTACACTGTTTATCCATCATTTTTAACTTTATTGAACCAGGAGATGCACAGTATTTTGGTCCCCAACACCATACGACTGATTGTCAGATACAGCCCTGAAGGTCCTGTAGACCTTCAGGGTCATCAAGAAATGTGGCACTTGAGACTCCCACAACTCACTGTGGTCACCGTTGTGGTCCTCTGCATCACCAGGATGTAAGAGCACTTTGTCCTGAATTTCTAGCATTGAATCACTCATTTGATTGGATGAATATAACTAAGACTGGCTTATGTACACCCTGAGCACAGGTTTGGAAGGAGCCCTAAAGAAAAACAAATTTTATTGTATTCTCTATTTGTAAATCTTTGAACTCATATTGTAGGTCAATCAATAACTCAAAAATATATAATATTAAAATCTTAGGTTACTTATAAATCAGTAGGTTGAAAATTTCCCTCTATTTACTACAAAAGTCATTCAGAATGAACAAGTGGTATGTAGCTGATTCAAGATAGAGTGGATATTGGGATTTAAAGTTTCTAATGCACAACCTTTTTCTTTTATAAATAGTAAGAATGAGATGATAACACATCAAAGGCGTGTTCAAGGGCCTGAGTTGATACTAGGAACCACATGGCTTATCACGTCTGGCTGAGAGTGGCCTGACAGCTGTTATGTGGGCCCTGAAATGTAGCTCTGCTTCTGGAGAGTGACACTGGATGACACCATGCTGCTCTTCTGAGAGTCATTACTAAAAACTCATCAGGAACCAACATCAGAAAATACTTGTGGAACCCATGGAACGGAGAGGTACTGTCACTAAATTCTGAAAGAGTTGCTTGGATGCTACCTCAAGATCTCTACAACATTAGGGACAGAAAAAAGTGATGGAGGCATTTATGGGGTTAGAACCTGTTGTTCTCCTGCATTTGTGCAATTAATGGGAGGGAGGGATCAGGAAGGCTTTTTTTGTTGTTGTTTTCTAGTTTATACAACTTTATCTATGGTCTTTAGGTTGACTCAGGGAATGCGATGATTATATTGGTGTAGACAATTCAAGGAAATATTCAGAAAATAATGGTTAGTTTAAGACCCTAAAAACACCAACAATAATCTTATTTTTAAAAAGATTCATAGGGTATTGAGTAGAAAGTAAAACTAAGGCTATTTCAAGAACATGTTCAACAATGTTAAATACTATGCAGTTTAAGTTATATAAAAATGAAGAAAATTGCATTAGAATTTTACAGTAGAGATATATTTGAGATCGTGGGATGGGAGATAAAAAGGAATAAGGAACAATAACAGAAAGTCTTAAGCAGAGGACACTAGTATATGTCAACTTCAAATATTTTCTTCAGGTAGGAAATTTAAAACAAAGCAGGGTCTTGAGAGACTGAGAGGAGAGGAATTTTGTATTTTGTTGTTGTTGTTGTTGTTGTTGTTGTTGTTGTTTTGGCTTGGGGGCACACCTAGCAGAGCTCAGTACTTATTCCTGGATTTGTGCTCAGGCATCACTTCCGGTGGTAATTGGGATATTACATTCAATGCCAGGGATTAAACCAGGGTCAGTAGTGCACAAGACTTGTGACTTGTTCCTTGAGCCCTAACTTGTTTTTCTGGCCCAGGAAAATGACTTGTAAAGTGTCTTTGAAACAGGGAAAATGAGGTTTGGTCAGGAGACTACTTTCTATAGAGCAGACTGGATTGTGATGTAGCTTTTATAATGGTTAGACTTAGAAGGAAAACAACTCATCTAAATACCAACAGAAGACAAAACTGAAGTAATGCATGGGGGTCATTTTGTACTAAAAAGTAACTAACTTCAGTTATTTACACTGACTTACCATCAAAATTTTAGTTTAAAATAAAAGTCGCTAACATTGAGAAAGTGATGGGAAATTCAAAACTCAAAAGTCTTTTCTAATGAAGTTTTTCTGCCCCTCCACCACAGCAACATTTGTGATCTTTTTTTTTCTCTAAAATGAACCTTTCTCTGTAAAAAATGCTAAATTTCAATTTACTGGCTTTGAAAAAAGATTAAATCCATAATCACTAAAAGTTAATGAGTCAATAAGGAGTATATACATATGTTCATTTGTATTAGTCATCAGTTTCTTTCCTGCAGTTTCATGAATGCTATTTAATAGCACCAATAATAATTCTTCACATTAGTAATATCTAAGTTAAATTCCTATGCAGCTAATTAGACTGTGTAATAAGTCAAAGGAATTTTATTAATGTAAAACCCATGCTCTATATCTGTCATCAAATTCTTCTATATAACTTTTATGCCTCAAGTTTCTGAAAGAAGCTCAATTTACTAGCTTCATAATCTTTTATAAGAAGCATAAACTTCCTCTGTATTAGGTTCTTCATCTATAATGTCTTGTTGTAGAGGTCTATTTTTAGAATCACATTAAATTATGTCTGAGGTAATAACTAGTTGGAAACTTTTGGTAACAATAAAATCAATCCCAACTACATTAAAAAAGAGGAAGGAATTACAATAATATCACAGTGTTTTCAGGGGTAGAACTAGGAGTTGAATATGCCTCAGCAGTACTTTTAACATAATACCTGTCCATGATTTTCTCTTTATAGTTCTTCATTCTACTTCATTATGTACATTGCCATATGGTAAGAGGATCAAAGAAAAAAATCAATAGCTCTGTTTCACCCATTAGCAACTGAAAGACAACTCTACTTGTTTTCAGTTCTAAGTAGGCTGCTGAGATGCTAGGGTAACAGTTTGGGCCAGCCCCCAACGCCCCCCCCACACACACACATTCCCCCCCCCCCATTGTGAGGATGAGAGGATGATATGTTTAAAAATGGATAACATTTGATTAACTACGAGTGAGAACCATGGAAAAAATCTCTTGATCACTTGACATCACTTGATACCCCATTACTCATCGATTTGCCCAAGCGGACACCAGTAACATCTCTATTCATCCCTGTTGCTTGCTAGTGTAGCCCAATGATGTCTGCTCATTCTAGGAACATGAGCAGCCTCAAACCACTTGTTCAGGGTCTTGAGGAAAAAGTTTGACCATCTCGTAGGTGGGCGGCCATGTGATCTTTTGATGTCCCGTGGAATCCAGTCAGTAACAGCTCTAGTCCAGCGGTCATCTCCAAATCACATTACTTGTCCAGTCCATCTGATTTTCGATGCCTTGGCAAACAAGACAGCGTCCCTGATTTTTGAGTGTCAACGGAGGTCAGAACTCTGGATTTTTTCTCTCATTTGAGTGAAGCATGATACTCCAAGCATAGCTCTTTCAATTCCTCTTTGGGAGACCCAAATAGCATTCTCATCCTGTTTTCA
>JAOXYA010000025.1:49967279-49978728 GCA_028565675.1 Sorex palustris
TTCACTTGGCTCATTGTTTTGCTTTGCACTACCCTGATGATAAGTGACCTTTTCTCATGTCTTTCAGTCATCTGTATGAGGAAGTTTCTTTATCTCTCTCCCCCCTGTTCTATTTTTGATGGGGTTGGTTGCTTGCTTTTTTTTTTAATTTTTATTAGTGAAACACCATGAGGTACTGGGGTTGGTTGCTTTCTCCTTGTAAAGTTCTACCAATGCTGTATATATCTTGGCTATTAGCTCTATATGCAATTAAATGATGGAAAAAATTTTATCCCAGTCTGTGAAATATCTATTCTGGTCCTTATTTCTATTGTGGTATAGAAACTTCTTAGTTTGTTGTAGTCCCATTTGTTTATCTTTATTTTTTCTTAGCTAATGGGATTGAGTCATTGAAGGTAACTTTTGCTTCATGTCTTGGTATGTTCTTCCTAAATTATCCATATGATAAGATTTTGTACGTAGCTTTAATCCAATTTGATTTGACATTCATGTATGGTGTTAGGTCTTCATATGGCCAAAATGTTATCCCAACACTATTGGTTGAGGAGGCTTTACTTGGCCCATTTTACATTTGTTTCTCCTTTATTAAAGACAACCCAAGGATATGTCTCTAAACTCAGCTCTGGTTCATTGATTGCAGGGTCTGAACTTATTCCAGTGGCACACTGCTTTGATAACTATACAATGATATATAGACCAGACTGAAGTTTGTAAAGAGAAGTCTTCCATCTTCATTTTTCCTATTATTACTTGGCTAATTGGTGGGGGAAGGAACTTATTGTTCCATATAAATTTCAGGTGTGTTTGAACTACATCTTCAAAAATTTCATGGGTATATTGATCGGATCTGTATTGAATATGTATAGTGCTTTGGGCAAGACTGACATTTTGACAATGTGGATCATCCCTATCCAAGAACAGAACATGTGTTTTCATTTCCTCATGTCATCTTATATTTCCTTTAGAAATGATTTATAGTTTTCTCTGTATAAGTCTTTCTCTGCATTTTTTTGTTTGGGGGGTAAACCAATGATTCTTGGGATTACTCCTGACTTTAATCTCAAGGATCTCTACTGATGGATCTTGGGGGAATTTACGGAGTGCCAGAGATCAAACTCAGGGACCCAGGCTGGCCATGTGCAAGGCAAGCACATTTCTTGCTGTAATATTGTTTTAACATTCACCTCTGTTATTGGTTCCAGATTCTTGACTTTCAAAGGTATAACTGTGAATTGAGTCATTTTAAAAATTTATCTCTCCTCCATTTTACATGTATATATAGAAGTCATAGATTTGTACGCATATATTTGTAGCCTACTTCTTTACTGTGAAAATCTACTGTTTCTAAAAGATTCTTTGTAAAATATTTACGGTTTTTTAGGTTAACAATCGTGTCATATGAATCTAGAATATTTTGACTTCTTCTCCAATTGGTTTCCCCTTAATATCTCTAAATGCTGTGGCAAGGCTTTTAAGCATTATCTTGAATAGTAGTGGTGAGAGTGAACCACATTTCCTTTGCCTGATGAAAGCTTTCAGTTTTTTACCGTTGAGTCTAATGTTTGCTGTGGGCTTGTAGTAAGTGGCTATAATAACATTGAAAAAAGTTTCTTCAACTCTCACGTTTTGAGAGGTTTTATCAAGAGTGAATATTGGATCTTATTGAATTCTTTCTTTTCATCTGTTGCTATTGTCATGTAGATTTGATTTTTCTTTATGTTGATGTGGTATATTATGGTGATTGACTTGCATATATTACACAATTCTTGCATTCTCTGTCATGGCGAATGATCTCTTTGATGTATTCTTAGATTTGGTTGGTTAATATTTTGTTGAGAATCTTTATATCTATGTTCATCAGGGATAGAGACTATAGTTTCCTTTTTTTATGTCTCTATGTATTAGAATTACACTTGCCTCATAGACAATATATGGAGGACTCCTATTTATCCAACTTTCTAGATACAAATAAAATCTTACACATGTAACTAAAATATATAACATATTCTATAAAACATATGCCATATTCTATAAAACATATGCCAATATAGTGACTATATGATAAACTAGGCTATGAATTCTTTATCTCACTAACTAGTAGATATACTGCAAAAGTTCAAGGTAAGCAACGTTTTTAAAATTAATTTTATGTTATACCTTCAATAGAAGGGCTGGAGCGATAGCACAGCGGTAGGGTGTTTGCCTTGCACGCAGCCAACATGGCCGACCCTAGTTCGATTCCTCTGCCCCTCTCAGAGAGCCCAGCAAGCTACCGAGAGTATCTCGCCCTCTCGGCAGAGCCTGGCAAGCTCCCCATGGTGTATTCGATATGCCAAACACAGTTACAACAAAGTCTCCAATGGAGAGGTTACTGGGCCTGCTTGAGCAAATCAATGAACAACAGGAAGACAGTGACCTTCAACAGAATAAACTTGAAAAATACAAATAATTTGAAGTGTCAATATTATGTTATTTCTATTTTCTCCTTTTACATCATTTAGATGACCCTTGTAACACAATTTTCTTTTAAATATTTTGCTCCAATAGCATAAAGTCAGGCTGGAGCAATAGCACAGTGGGTAGGGCACTTGCCTTGCAAGCAGCTAACCACGGCCTACCCCGATTCGATTCCTCCAACCCTCTCAGAGAGCTCGGCAAGCTACCAAGAGTATCGCGCCCACAGGGCAAAGCCTGACAAGCTAACTGTGGGTATTTGGTATGCCAAAAAAAAAAAAAACAGTAATAGGTCTCACAATTGAGATGTCACTGGTGTCTGCTCTAGCAAATTGATGAACAATGGGAAGACAATGCTACAGTGCTACTATTGTTACTCAGTAATACCTGTATAATATTCTAAGGTGTTCATTGTGATAATTTGTTTATTCAAGGCTTAAAATAATTTCAAATAATCTAATAAATAATAACTCCTGTTAATTGAATGGTTTACTATACCAGATGACTAGTTTTGAAGGTCAGTCATTCTCACATTTGTCAGAAAAATAGATATTACTATTCTTCCTGTACTTGGAAACAAATTTTCCAAGATGAATTTTAGCTACTGCTTCTGACAATTGAATACAAGCCTACAGAAATTACTTTTATGTTACTTATTCTGTTTAGTGCATTGGAAACTGTCTGATATTCTAATTGTTTTTTGTCTTTGACTTTAGGATTTGATACAAGTATTTTGCCAATTTGCAAGGATTCTCTTGGTTGGATGTTTAACAGACTTGATACAAACTATGACCTGCTACTGGATCAATCAGAACTTGGAAGCATTTACCTTGATAAGAATGAACACTGTACCAAGGCATTCTTCAATTCTTGTGACACATACAAAGACAGTTTAATATCTAACAATGAATGGTGCTACTGCTTCCAGAGACAGCAAGGTAAAGGATGAAACACTTAACTGATATAGCTGGTTGACCTGTATGTCTAGTTTTATCAATTCCTTCATGATTAAAAGAGTATACTGCATTCATTCATATTCAAGTATATTTTTCTAATTAGTGTGTTTAATAAAACAACAAATTAGCAGCATGTTAGACAACATAACTTTTCTTATGTGATAAAACATGCTAAATAAGATGGAAAATACTAATCAATATTTTTATTAATGTACTTCATTATAGTTTTCATTATAAACTCTAAGAAGCACATAGAGATATGAGAAGCACATAGATATTAAAAGTAATCATTAAAATTAATTTACTATCAGCTTTGCCCCTGGTAATAATAAATGCTTTTTTTAATCAGTGTACTGTGGAGTTTTAATATTCTGTTTTGTGAGCTTATTAAATGAGCTGAATGAATCAGATGGTTCACCATGAAGTTATTTTTCACTCGATTTTGAAGTGCCATTTTTGTTAATTTTTTTTTAAGATCACTTGCTTTTTATAAAAATTCACTAACAGGGGGAATACCCTGCCACAGAGGCAGGGTGGGATGGGGAGATGGGGGGTGGGAGGGAGACTGGGACCCGTGGTGGTGGAAAATGGGCACTGGTGGAGGGATGAGTGTTTGATCATTATACAATTGAAACCCAAGCACAAAAATTTGTAAATCTACAACTATACCTCATGGTGTTTCACTAATAAAATTTTTTTTAAAAAAATGTAAATGATGGAGAATGGGCACTGGTAGAGGGATGAGTACTGGATCATTGTATAACTGAAACGCAAGCACAAAAATTTGTAAGTCTACAACTGTACCTCATGGTGTTTCAATAATAAAAATTAAAAAAATGAGAAAGAAGTAAGAGTGAATGACTGCCTGCCAGAGGTCAGGTGGAGAAACCAGGTACAAGGTCCACAAGTGCTCACGGCCCGCTCTCCCGACTTCTAGCACTCTCTGGTGCTGCTCCCCAAAGGGTCAGTGGGACCCACCCGGCCAGTCCAGCTCAGCTGCACAACCTAGCTTAGGCTTCAAGGGTTGCACCTGGGCTCCTTCAGTGTCCTTCCACCCAACCCTCCTTGGAGAATCTCCAAATTCTAGTGTACACCTCACCCTACTGTCAGTTTCCTCTGTCTGGATGTCTCTCGCTGAGGCCGTGGGACAGGGTCTGCAGAGCTCCTATCTCAGAAAAGGCACTGAGGGTGAGTGATGGGCGCATGGACTTCCTGTAGGTCCTTGAAGGGGCCTGATTCTAGCTCAGGGTCCCTTGGGTGATGGGTGACAAAGAAGCAGCGTCTCCTCCTGTTGTGAAAGGATTATTTAGCTTGTCCTGGGGCAAGCAGGCCCTGAGGCCCATGTGTACATTGCAGAAGAAACATTAACCAAGCAGGGTCTATGGCCTTGGGAGGTCAGGGGGTGGAGGGGGGCCTGGGCGCTCTTGTCTCACTGGGACCTGAGCACCCTTTTGCACAAGTCCGAAGGCCTGTCCTAAGGCCTCATGAGACTACCCTACAGTTTGGCTCTGGGAGCCCACTGTGGTCCACAGACTCACAGCATGGCTGGCCTCTGATGCCTGGTGCCTTAGCCCTGCTCCCCCAGGGAAGCAACAGGCCAGTAAGGTGCCCGGGGAGCCACTTGGTATCATGACAAACTACAGGCCACTCAGTGACAGAGATTGATTCCTTCCTGGTCTGGGATTCCAAGATCAAACCCAAACCTAAGACCATGGCCAGATGTGGGCTGCCCCTCAACTCTGACTTCTCCCAGGACGCTGCTGTGTCCATTCATGGCAGAAGGGACCCAGGAGTTCCCTGGGGTCTCCCTGGGTCGCTAACCCCTATTCCTGAGAGCCCCGCCCTTGTCACCTACTCATATCCCAAATGCCCTGCCACCTGCTGTCATCACATAGGGGACTAGGATTTCAACATACTAACAGAGGGTACAAGCATCCAGGGCCTGGTTTCCTCAGAAATAACCTCAGTATCACTCTGGGCCTTGGACCCGGACCCCTCGAGGGACGACCCAGAAAGACAAACAGAATGATCTCCGAGCAGGGAGCAGGGTGGGTGGTCAGGATGTTCACAGCCATTGTCCTTCCGGGGCATTGCCAGCCTTGTCCAGAGACTGTGGACCCCCAAGTTACCTCTGACCACTCAAGGTATATCTTGTTTGTACCCCTCAGCATAAAATGACTTGGGGAGAGTCCAGCTCAGTCTTTGTCCTTGAGGGCATATGGCCCCGGGGGATGTGGGGAAAAGCAGTAGAAATCAAAGGTGGGAGAGTGCCATGAACCCCAAGAAGGTAGAGAGGGGTCCCCCAGAACCCTCAGGGTCTCCCTGAGAAAGAAAGCGGGGTGGGGATGAGGCTCAGGGTGAATTGAATTAGGGAGAAGTGAGAATATTTCAGCTGCATGGGGAGGGTCAGAATGAGTGCAGGGGTGCTCTAAGGAACTACAAGGAAGTGTGAGTCACCATGCAACTGACTGAGAGGGGCTAGAGGGCTAGAGAGGTGGGGGAAGGAGCCACAGGACTTGGGATGTGGGGGAAAGGGTCTCCATTTCATGGGTGTTCTGAGAGTTGCCTAGCTGTGATTTTATCAGCCCAGGCTATTTCAGAAGCTTATCAGTAACGGACATGGTGTTGTTAACATTTTACTGTGCAAATAAAAAATGTCTGGGGGGGGCAGAGAGATGGTACAGCAGGGAGGACCGTTGAACGCAGGTTCGATACCTGGCATCCCATATGGTCCCTGAGCACCGCCAGGAGTGATTCCTGAGTGCAGAGCCAGGAGTAAGCCCTGAGCAACATCTGGGGTGGCCCCAAAACAGAAACAGACAAAAACAAACAGAAACCCAAAAAACTAAAAACTAACAAAAAAAATAAAAACATAGAAGATTAGCTCTTACAAGGAAGGACATTCTGACACTGGCTACCCATGGATGAGGCTGGAGGACCTGCCACAGACGGACAAAGAGTGTGTCCTTGAATTTATGTGAGGGCCTAAAAATAGTAGGTTCATAGACCGGAGGTGGCAGCCTGGTTGCAAGGGGCCCGAGGTGGGGAGAGGAGATGACAGTGTGAACAAACAAAACACCTAAAAATGATCAGGAGGGTCACTTTGTGTTATTTTATTTGTGGGGTTGGGGGAAGACACCCGGAAGTCCTCAGGGCTGACTCCTGGCTCTGCACTCGAAGGATCACTCCTGGCAGGACTCAGGAGACCATATGGGATACCGGAGATCAAGCCAGGGTTGGCCACGTTGCAAGGCAGGTGCCTGGCCTGCTGTACAATCACTCCTGCCC
Source organism: Sorex palustris (assembly GCA_028565675.1). Taxonomy (NCBI): domain Eukaryota; kingdom Metazoa; phylum Chordata; class Mammalia; order Eulipotyphla; family Soricidae; genus Sorex; species Sorex palustris. The sequence goes on from JAOXYA010000025.1 coordinate 49,973,978, forward strand.
AAATTTTGTCTTGTGCCAGCACAGTTTATTGAAATCATAAATTTGCAGCAGTCATTAGCATCATTTCATTTAAAAAGCCATTTGGCTTCGAACAGCAATGCAAAAAAAATGAGCACTTGGCCTTGTTGAAAGCAGTCCTGATCCCTTGCTGGCTCTGGGCCCCACGTTTGTAGAGTGACGCTCTGGGGACTGTGTTTGAGAAGGAAGAGGTGGAGAGGCAAAAGAGTCGCTCGGGGAAGGAAGCAGGCAGGCGCTAGCGGGAGGAAGTGCGGATGTATCCTGGGCCCAAGGCAGGAGAATTCTTCCACCTTCTACTCTTCCAAGGGGCTAAAGAGTTAGGTAGGAAGATGATGAGATTTTCCCAGGGAGGCTGTGGACACAGGCGGTTTGAGTAAGAGACAGAGCTGGCCACCAGAGGGAGCCAGGGCATAAGTGCCCAGCCTCTATCCCTCCCTCCCAGGACTCCAATGGCTGAGCTCAACTGAAATTAGAGCAAAGCCTAGGCGTGGGCACCAGACTTCAAGGTAACTTATCACAGCACCGAGGGGTGCAGGTCTTTGAGAGACTCATGGATGAGTTGGTTCCATTCAAAGAAAAGGGATCCCCACCCAAACTTCAATGGTAGTGGGGGTAAAGGAAGAAGAAGTAGTTACTGAGTCGTTTGAAGAGCTGAGGATAGAAGGAGACTTGTCAAGGGCACGCAGAGATGGGCAGCAGGCAAAGTGAGCAGCTCCTGTGTCTATATGGAGGACGGGCATGTGGGTGGGTGGACACGTGGATGGGTGGAATGTAAATGGGTGGATGGGTGAGTGGGTGGGATAAATGGGTGGGTGGGTAGGTGAGTGGGTGGGATGGTTGAGTGGGGGATGGATGCGTGTGAAGACAATGAAGCATATGTAGATGGGTGGCTAAATGGATGAATGGGTAAGTGGATGAATGGATAAATCAGTGGGTGGATGAAGGGAGGATGGGCGTATAGGTTGATGGATAGATATTTGGATAGATGAGTGGATGTGGGGAGAGGTGGGTGAGTGGGTGGTTGGATACACAGATAGTAGAGCATATATGAGTGGGTATATGGATAACTGGGTGAGTGAATGTATGAATCAGTGGGTGGAGGGAGGGAGGAAAGGTGGATAGGTGGATAAATTGGTGAAATGATGTGTGGGAGTGGATAGGAGGAAGGAGGAAGGATGAGTATTGGGTGCATAGATGGGTGAATAGATCGCTGGATATGTAGATGGATAGATGGTGCCTACGTGGATATATGGGAAATAGATGTGTACGAAGACAGATGTGTATGTGGATGGCAGATTTTTTTCTGCTCTGTTTTATGTTGCTACAAGATGGTAGATTTCACCTGGTAGGTTTCTTTCTCTTTTTTTCCTTTTGGGTCACACCCAGTGATGCTCAGGGGTTACTCCTGGCTCTACACTCAGAAATTACCCCTGGCAGTGCTCAGGGGACCATATGGGATGCTAGGAATCGAACCCAGGTTGGCCGCGTGCAAGGCAAACGCCCTACCACTGTGCTATCGCTCCAGCCCCCTCTCTTTCTTTTTTAAAATTAATTTTTATTAAAAACATCGTGAGGAGCTGGCGCGATAGCACAGTGGGTAGGGCGTTTGCCTTGCACACGGTCGACCCAAGTTCTATTCCCAGCATCCCATATGGTCCCCCGAGCACTGCCAGGAGTAATTCCTCAGTGCATGAGCCAGGAGTAACCCCTGTACATTGCTGGGGTTTATAAATAAATAAATAAATAAATATAAAAACACCATGATTTACAAAGTTGTTCATTATACAATTGTTTCAAGTATTTAGTGTTCCAGCACCACCAGTGTGACCTTCCTTCCACCAATATCCCCAGTTTTCCTCTCAATCCCAACCTGTCCCCTTAGGCATATAACAAATTTACTTTATATTGTTTATTCCAGAAAAACATTAAGAAATGGCAAATAGGATGATCAGAAAATAAATAGGTAAGAGCCAGTTTATGATTACTGGATGATTTTGATCAATATAGATAAGAAAATTAAAACCACTCAATACAATATAATAAAATGCCGATTCTCATTTATGTATACATTTTCAAAATTCATTTTTAGTAGATATGTAGCTTTTGTGTATAAAATTTTTGTAGAATCAGACAAAAATTAGAGTACAAAGAAGATATTTTAAAATTCTACTAAAACCAAATTTCCATTGCTTTTAAAATATTCAAATTTCTGTGAATATTTGATTTAATATGTTTTATTATAATTAAGGTATGGCTTTATTATGTCCAAATAAGCTTACACAAACTATAGAATAAGTTTAAGTACTGTTTAGAATATAGTTAAAAACAAATTTAATCATAAGTTGTTGTTTTATTTTAGTCTGTGATCAAGTTTTGTTTAGAAAATGACAAACAGGTAAAGAATAACCAAAGAAACAATTACTTTGGAAAGAGATTTTAGCCTAATAAGTGGAATAAAATAGCATATAAGTACAGAATTTAATACAGGATGATTTTATAAGAAAAGAGAAATATTCCATGAAGATGGTAATAAGCAAAATGTAGCTTTCTATTGAAATTTTTCCCCTACCTTGCTTGCACTTTAAAGATTTGTACACAACTGGTATATCAAATGAATATATTGTTATACTAGTATTTTTATTTACCAATACTATCCTGTATGCCACTCTTTATTGGGTAACCAAAATTAGATATTTTTTACTGACTGTCTTCATACATTGACATTCTGTTTTCTCTGAACCAGTAGCTCCAATTAAAATATTTTTCTTATCCAAGGGAGTCAGCTAAACCATATCTCTATTAGGTTTAGTATATACACATTTTCTCTACCCATGGTAGACCATCCTCAAAGATACTTAATTTATTCTCAAATAAATCCATTTATCCTCCAGAAAAGAGATGTAGAGAGAGGTTCTCTATTAAATTGGGCACAAACAAATTCCCATGCCTAATCCTCCTGATGGCAGAATAAAACATTCTAGTGAAGATCTCTTCAGTATGGCTTTTCTTAGGGGAAAAGCTCTGAAATAATTTAAAGAATAATCTGGAATAATCTGGGATGATCAGGCATATAGACCCGATGGTCCAAACAGAGAGACAAGCTCTACCCTTGACAGTAATATAAGCAGGCTGGGCATTTTAAACATAAATTATGCAGAAAATATTTGTAGTGCATGTAACTATATAGAATGATTCAGAAACACTTTATCCATGTTCCTTTCCATTTTTTAGAAGTCTTCCTATAGTAGTTTATGATAAAGTTTTTCTTTCCTTTCTCTTTTTTGAAAGAAAACTAAAAAGAATAAAAGCAAAACAAAATGAAACAAAACAAAACCCTTGACAATATCTAAGCCTGTAGTTATTCAACAGATTTTGACTATCTTTTCAGCCTTTTCTCTATGCATGTAAAACCTGTAGGAAAGAATTCAAAAGGCAAAATTTCTGGGGGAAAGATTATTGAGAGGAAATTTGTCCTTCCTGATCGCTGGCACACAATACAAAAATGAATTACTCTGCTTGATTTAGTCTGACAATTTTATAGGATAATTACTTTTGATATTCAGAATTTTTACTTTTACATCAGAGTAGGATAATTTAGATTGACATTTTTCCTCCTCAAGGACACTTATTCTTTAGGGTTTGTTTTCTTTGCGAGAAGAAAAAAATAGTAATATTTGTACAAGGCCTCACATGGTGGGTTTAGACGGAGAATGGAATAAATTATAACGGATGGTCCATCTTCTGAATCATTATAGCAGCAGATATAATCTCTGTGGATAAATTGTTAAGTAAAATTTATTTTACTTTCCTCAGACTCTGCAGTTAATTTGAAAAGAATTAAGAAGAAATGCTTGCATAGTCTCAAAACATGAACATGTTTTTATATTTGAAATGTTTTTATAATGTATTTATATAGGATAAATTATATGTAAAGTTGCTTTATATCCCATCCCATATTGTCCCTTAAGCATCCCCAGGAGTGACTCCTAAGTGCAGAGCCAGGAGTCAGCCCTGAGCATAACCAGGTTGGCAAGAACATACAAAAGATCCTTTCTGTTGGGTTTGGAGGGATGGTCCAGCGGGTGGGGCACTTGGTTGCACACAGTCTATGAGTCTCAGCGTCCCATATCGTCCTGGGGCACTGCCAGGAGTAATTCCTGAGCCAGGAGTGACCCCTGAGCATCGCCGAGTATGCCCCCTACAACAAATCCTTTCTTCCAGCTTAAGACCCTGGCGGAGGAGCCGCCCCCCCCCCTACGCGTGCGCGTGCGGGCAGGAGTGGGCGGCTGTGTGTCTCTTCTAGGCTGTGTCCATGTTCCTCAGAGGGGGACCCGGCAGGAAGCCCTTTGTCGCCCCCTGGTGGCTATCCGTGGAAGTGTGCCCATCGTGACTGGGATCAATGTGAGCAGCTGGACAGTACTCCGACTCCATGGGGTCCTACTTGCCTCACCCTGCTCCCACTCAGGCCGGTCACATAGCCCAGCCCCTGCCTTCCAGAAACTTCTTCCCTCTCCCCTCCCTCCATTCCATACCATTGCCTGTGGGCTCACCGTCCCAGGTCTGACTCCCTCAAGCCCAAGCCCCCAGAGCATATTTCTTGTTCTTTCTTCTCTCTCTCTCTCTCTCTCTCTCTCTCTCTCTCTCTCTCTCTCTCTCTTTGCTTTTTGGGTCACACCTGGTGATGCACAGGGGTTCCTCCTGGCTCTGCACTCAGGAGTTACTCCTGGCGGTGC
>JAOXYA010000025.1:50007054-50017165 GCA_028565675.1 Sorex palustris
GACTCAGGAACAAATCTCGGAACCCAGCAGGTTTTGGCAGAAATCCCTCCAGATTTAAGTGTTAAAATTTCAAAATTGTGTGGCACTGCTGTAGCCACGCAACATCAGATGTTATTCATAACCAGCAATAGAAAACAAATTGTCTACTATTGACTTTTCAGCAGATCTTAGTGTTGGGGTAAAATTTCAAATAAATAATGGTGGGTTTGGTGTCAAAATATTGAATGTAATCAAAGTGGAGAGAGAGTAATGTGGAAATCATCTGCCCCACAGGTAGGAGGAGGGTGTGGGATGGGGATATACTGGGGGTTTTGGTGGTGGAGAATGGGCACTGGTGAAGGTATAGGTGTTTCATTATATAAAAATGAAAAAAAGTAAGGTGGAGTTCATGCCCAATTCAATCAGCTAATCAGTGGCTGAAAAAATAGCAGTACTCCTACATGAAAAAAAAAATGTTTACAAAGTGTCCTTCTTGTAATGATAGAGGAGTTGTTAATGGACCAGTCACTGTAAATAACCTCAGTGAACATTATTTAAAAAAAAAACCCTGTCGAAGTGTTAGCATTTGGCTAGAAAACTGCAAATGAGACCAAAGAAAATTGAATGGAAACAGAATCTTACATTTGCATCAAGGAAAGATGAATTTGGGTTTTGAGTAATTGAGCTACCTGCTCTGTCAAAAATTAAAACAAGAAGCAGTATAAAACAAAATAAAAATCCTTCAGAGGTATATGACGGTGTCCTCAGTTTCACAATATACCATGTTTTGATTTCTAGAATGTGTTACTGCTCATATTTGGAAAATGTAAATCACACACAACAGAAAATTCAATAGGAACTGAAATAAATAACAGTGTTTTTGGATTTAATGTGCCTCTATTAACTATGATTGTATAGGGTGTGGCTCTATTTCATTTCTTAGTTTAATTTCTATCTAGGTATTTTATTTTTTCCTTCTATTCTTCTGTTAGCATGCCCTATAAAAATTATTATCAGGCCATTGGCCCTACAACTATCAGATAATGTTAGCAATTTATAAATGTCCAAGAAGAGTTAGTAAAATTGAAAAATAAAATTTCTTAAAAAAGTTTATTGTTGGGGCTGGAGCGATAGCACAGTGGGGAGGGCATTTGCCTTGCACATGGCCAACCGGACTTCGATTCCCAGCATCCTGTACAGTTCCTCAAGCATCGCCAGGATTAATACCCGAGTGCTTGAACCAAGAGTAACCCCTGTGCATTGCAGGGTGTGACCCCCCAAAAATTGTTGTTGTTTAGTTCTGGCATACACCTGGCAGTACTCAGGGATTTTTACAGGATTTGTGCTCAGGGATCACTCCTGGTGGGAATTGGGGCACCAAATGTGATGCTGGGGATCAAACCTGTCAGACACATACAAGGTAAGTGCCCTATACACTGTAGTATCACTCTGGCCCCAAAAGAAAAACTAAATTCACAGTCTTAGTTTGATTACTGTGGAACAATATTATTTCATTATTGAAATGCTACAAGAATAAAGTGATAAGAAAAAAGGTAATTTGAAACAGCAGTGTTTGGAAATCTTCCTTAATGTGTGGAGGTCAACTCAAACCAACAATTAACACATGTGAGTTTTGAGGTGGTTCTTCCAATTTCCGAACCAACTTCTAAATTTTTCTGATAAGACTAGAGACACATTTCTTAAAAATACAAAAAACAAGCACTTGATCATTTGATCACTTGACACCTTGTTACTCATCGAGTTGCTCAAGCTGGCGCTAGTAATGTCTCCATTTAATCCTGCCACGTTCTAGTGTAGCCCAATGGAATCTGTTCGCTCCTGGAACACGAAGAGCCCTAAACCAATCATTCAGGATCTTGACAAAGAAGTCTGACCAACTAGTAGGTGGGCGGCCAAGCAATCTTTTGATGTGCCGTGGAATCTAGTCGGCAATGGCTCTAGTCCAGCGGTCCTCTCCAAATCTCATTACATATCCAACCCATATGATTTTTGATGCCTTGGCAAATGAGACAGCATCCCTGATTCTCAATCATCCACGGAGGTTGAAACTCTGAATTCTTTCTTTCACTGGAGTGAAGTGTGATACTCCAAGCATCACACACACACACACACACACACACACACACACACTCACACACACACACACACAAGCAAAAAAAAAAAAAACCAAAGAACTGAACTTCCATATGGCCCAGCAATTCCACTTTTTAGCATCTACCTCAAAGATCCCAAAACTCTATTACAAAAAGGTATCTGTGTTTCTATGTTTATTTGAAGCTCCATTCTTATTAGCCCAAATCTTTAAAAACCCAAGTGTCCGAGAACAGATGACATGTCTAGATAAAGAAACTATGATATAAATACATAATGAAATACTGCATATATATAGTCATATAGATATGACTAGTCTTCTAAGTGAAGTTAGGAGAAAGACAGTCATGGGATTTTATGTTTCAGTTGTTATAAACAGACATCATGATGGTCAAAGGCAAGAAAATATGAGAGCTGCTCTAAAGAACTGAGCTTACCCCAGTGAAAGGTTGGATGGATGGGAGGTTGAAGGAGTGAGAGATGGATACTAAGAATGAAGAAGGAAAAATAGATACAGTGGGGGTAGGTATGGTATGGAATGTTTGTATGTGAACTCCTATTATTAATGCTATTGCAAATTATAATGCCTCAAAAAACTATGTATAGAGAAATAGCAAAAAAGGCTAGTATTCAGTCAATAACTAGATTGTAGTTTTTCAGAGACCCTGAAATACAAACATCTACTATACCATTCCGAGATTCTTAATATTTAAATTTTATATTGTTATTTCTTCAGTTCAAAAAAATGGTTGAGCATTTATATCCTTATGCTTTGAACTTAATACCTATAATATAAAATTCGTGAGGAGAAAATAAATGAAATACAGAAAAGTTAATACTTTACAGAAAAATGTATTAGTTAGCAATATCTGTAGTATATATTTTATTTGTTTTTTATTATTTATAAATATTTATTGTAGAGCCAGAGATATAGTACTACCCTCTGTAAGGCTGCTAACTGTCAGTTCAGTCCCCTACACCACATATGATCCTCCAAATATCACCAGGCGTGATCCCTGAGCAGAAAGTCAGAAGTAAGCCATAAATATCTCAGGCATAAAATAATTAAATGCTTATTTTTAATATTTTTAGATAAAACCGTTTAAACATTGTGTTAATGTTTATGGTATTGCTATTCGAAGTGACTACACCTTCACCATTCCCAATCTCCAAGACCCTTCACTGTATAATCTCTTTAGGGGCAGCCAGGGGGATCCCCTTGGCTCCGCCCTAGCCACCTGTGTTCAGAGTGGGCCCTGAGCCGCTCATCCGGCTGGGACAGCCTGGGCCATGGGGCAGATAGTGGACGAAACAAAGGCCAAGCCGGTTGATTGATCAGATGCCATTTATACCATTCTCCCCACGCACCTGCCCCAGTCTCTCTGAGCCTCCCATTCTAGTCTCACACTCCCCTCATTCCCATCTCCTCCTGTCTCTAACACTCATCTTTCTTCGCTCCATCTTGCAGTTTGGGCTCTCTCTCTCTCCATGTGCTTGCTCCTGTATTCTTCTACATTCTTCTCTCTCTGTTCCCCTTGCTAGCCGATCCTGAACCATCTTGCCGCCCTGCCCTCTCTCATCTTTCTTGTCTCTCCAACTACCCTGCACTATGTGCTGAAACTGCACCCAGTCAGGTAGCAACATCAAAATAAGAAAGCCCTTCCCTTTCTGAGGGCCCACTAAATTCAAAAGGAATACCACCTAACAGGTATTACAAAGCCCTTCTTGACTGCCCCAGGCCAATTACCTCCTAAGGTGTTTTTCTCCTTCCCTCATTCCAACAACTATCAACATCTTAATACTAGTTATTTTTGTATGGACACAGTAAGAGATACCATTGAGGCTTGTAGGACAGCTCTCCTGGGAACATCTTGCTATAGACTCAAACTATGGCACTCAGGCCAGATTAATCATTCTTAAGCCTAGCAGGGTCCAAATCTAGTTATTACTTTTTGGATTATGACAGCATTTGTCCATGATCAAGCTCTTAACTTATAAATAAGCATTCTGGCACTTTGACCAGGCCCATCTCGATGCCAGGGTAGCACATACCTTACCGCTTGCCTTGGTTTGCCTTTTGGGTCTCACCCAATTGTCCCATCCATCTGGCAGGACTAGTCGACATGGGTAACAGAGAGAGGGTGCAGGAGTGAAAGAAAGAGATAGCAAGATTAGAGTATAGTATGCAGAAGAAGCTGCTTTATTGTAAATTCAACAGTACTTATATATGTTGAGCTTAAACTTTGTTCCTCATAAAAAAGGGGGCAGAGGCAAAGAAGGATAGTCATGGGACAGATGGGGGAGATAACAGGTTATTAGGGGCTCTTCAGAAGGCTACTCAACATATATAAATCACAGGCTGATATCAAGAAAATCACGTATTGTTTTTTAGTTTCTGTTGGATAACCATCCTGTTCTTGTAAAATGCCTTTCTTGACCCTGTAAATATTTTATAGGCAATGTCTTGCAAAAGCTGTGCACCCAAGAGCCCACTCACTATAGCTGGTGATGAACTGGGGTTACTCCTGGCTCATGCACTCAGGAATTATTCCTGGTGGTGCTTGGAAGACCATATGGGATGCTGGGAATCAAAGCTGGGTCTGCCATGTGCAAGGCAAACACCCTAACTCCTGTGCTATCACTCCAGCCCCCTCTCTTCAGTTTTTGATGGGCTTATTGTTTTTGTTATGTTGAGGTTTATGAGTACCTTATATATCTTGGAATTAGCCTTTTATATGTTATATGGTACAAGTAATTTTTCTCATTCATTAGGATGTCAATTTTAACTTATTTCTTTTGGCAAGCAATAACTTTTACTTTTATGTAGCTCATTTTTTTAAATTTTATTTTTGCCAATATAGTCAAATTATTGAAGAAACAGCTAAGGTCTATAACCTGTATCTAGAAGATCAAAATAATAAATTACTTTCTTTAAGCATTAAAATTCAGATAAGTTTAATATGTGAATATTATTATATATTTAATATTTATACATGACAAATGCAAAAATATATTTGGATAATGTAAGATTTAATTATTATGCTAAAATAAAGTTTAAACTAAAAGAATGGGGTATTAGAGTCAATTTACACAATCTTCCAAATTCAATCAGTTGTGGACTTTATTATATGATGTTTCTTGCACATCATGCTACAACCACCAATAGTGTCTGTAGCCATAGGGAAATGATTCAGCACTAATCACAAAACTTGTGATGGGTTTGTTTTGGTCATGAATTGTTTAACAGATTTCCAGTGATAACTGGTTTATTGTAAAATTTTACTATATACATCGTGTTAGAAATGTTTTGTTTTTATTTTTGAAATTGGCATCTTTATAGTTGGCTGAGCCTGAGCATTTATTTCCACATTTGACCATGAAACCACTGAGGTTGAGATTGCAGTGTTGTGCATTGATCTCATTAGATTGTTTTGTTTCGGGTCTCTAGGTTGAGGCTGTATCTTCCCACATGGGCTTCTTTCACAATTGAGGGAGCCCTCGTCAATGTCTTAGGTTACTTAGTGAACACGATTCCTATTTTCTCTTCTTCATAGAACATATTTTCTGCCTCAGCAACAGAATTCACTTTTTTAAATTTTTGGTACTTCTCCACATTGACCGTGTGCTTTATCAGTCAAACCAGATTCATTTGAAGAAATGCAAGGGAATAATTGTGTTTTAAATAAAAAACAAATATAAGCTAAATTGCACCAAGTGAACTAAAGATAAATATAAATAGCATATATTTCTATTGCCTTGCTCTCCAACACTGATCCATTCCATCTTTATTTTTCCTTTATATAATTTTCCTCCATTTCTATAACAAGAATTGATGCAGTCATATCAAATTGGAATGAAATTAGCTTGAATGTACAGTTCTCAATCCTGTTTATCAGTCTCAAATTTTATTTGTTCTCTACAGTTGCACTAAACACAAGCAGGGTTTCACATATTTCCATGTGCATTTCTAATAAAATTCCTTTTACTCAAATGTTTCATTGTTTGATCTTAGTTCCATACATCCAGCTTTACTCTAAGGCACATTAGAATAAATGAAAAAAAAGAAGAACATGTAAAGGATAGTTTGTTTACCTAAAAATGAGAAGGTGTAGGGTATGATCATCCACATGACCAGCAAAGGAAGGTAAAAGACCAGGTTGTTGCACAGAATAAGATCTAGTGAAAGGCTTATAAGAGAGCTGGATGTACTATCTAGTTATTGAACAATACGTGGGATGTTCAAAAGTACTTAATGAATAGACTGTATCCTCAAACCACCATTACTGTATATACTACGAGGAAAACAATTATCCTTTCTTTAGTTTTGGAACAAATTTTGTATTTTTCTTAGGATTTTTAACTACCCTCCGAATAAATCTGTAAACATAATTGTCTATGTCAAAGAGCACATAACAGCTATAATCAAAATACTTCTATTAGGGTATTATCTCTACTTCTTTCTCCGACTTTTGTTTTGTGCACACAGGAGTGGGGAAAGGGAGATCAATAGACTAATAGACTGTGTTTGTTTCAAGTCAAAGAAGATATAATCACCTAGGGTTGGAAGAGAAATAATAGTAGATGCAATTTTTTAAAATAATGAACTGTAAATATTTTAAATGTGTCAGCTGTAAGATTTTATTAATTATTCTTCCCTGCCCCTCCACCCAAGTTTTCACTCAATGTTGACAGTATACAATACTTTCAAATGTTCGTGGAATAGCCGTGTTTAAACATTAAAAGTGAAACTTGGTGATTAGTTGGAAGATCCACGTTTGGCAGAAGATTCTTGACTTTCACCAAAAATTACCTTTAAAATGAATTTGTGGTGCTGGAGTAACAGCACAGAGGGCAGGACATTTGCTTTGCACGTGGCCGACCCGAGTTCGATTCTCAGCATCTCATATAGTCCCCTGAGCACCGCCAGGATGATTCCTGAGTGCAAAGTCAAGAATAACCCCTGAGCATCACTGGGTGTGACCCAAAAAGCAAAAAAAAATTGTTTTACATAAAATGACATTTTAAGAATGAAAAAGAAACAGAAACTATGAAGAGAAAATATCTCTCAGTGAAAGAACTAAATGTTCAATGTCATTATAATAGTGTATTAGATCTATATTTTTCCTATCCAGGAATGGTCATATCTAGGTAGAAAATTTACATAAATTTTTAAATTATGTATAGGTTGAATTTACAGTAATAAGAATAACTAGATACACATATAATATATCAAAGTATTTGCTCTAGTTTGAAAATTATACTCCACAGTTTGCAATGAATTGAACAATAGGTTAAAATGTTTTACAACAAAAGTAAAAAGTCAGATTAACCAGTTGCCACTAAATTTCCATTGAAAAATTACTAACTGGATCAAACTATCCTAATATTTTTATCATGAAATTTCAATAAATTATGACTAGAAAAAAAAAGCATATGTTTCTAAGTTTCATATTTTGTGATTGATAAAAAACCTAGTTTTCTATTCTGCATTTAAGCTGGGCTAATTCTCAATTTTCATATAAAAACATTAGTGTCACGAATCTTTTTCTGTGTTCATGTGGACCTTGGTGATTCTTAGTGAACTCAAGTTTAATTCTATTTATTTAATAGAGTTAAACTAAATAAATTAGTAATAATAGCATTCATGAGTCTATTTTAAAATATCATATCCAGTCCTGGGGAGATAGTACACTGGGTAAATTGATTGCCTTGCATGCGGTTCACTTGGGATAAATCCCCAGCACGACATGGTCCTGTAAACACTGCCAAGAGTGATCCTTGAGCACACACATACACACACACACACACACACACACACACACACATGCAATTTTATCCAGAAAATGATAACATAAATACCTATAGTTTTATGTAAAAATTAAAATGTCAGAATAAACTAAAAGTAACAAACGTCTATGTAAAAACATCCTATCCAGAAAACTGTATGTAAATATCTATGTAAATATATGTGAGTAAAATTCCTGTAATTCAAAACTCAAGTTCTCGTCTTTGCAACAAACTCCTTTGTGTCTGTTCTTGATAATGAATTTTTTAATGTTGCAAGTTATTGTTATTATCAGAACCTTAATAAAAGCTTCAAACAAGTCCATTGAATTATAAATGTCTTAACTAGAAAAGGAATCTGTTTTCTCCAGTATGACTAAACTCAAGATAATAATTGATTTATAAATGTAAGCAGGGTTGCAGAAGCACAACTCACTGCATTTTTTCTGTCATATATTTATATACATAAAATAACTTGAAATTATTTTATTTCTTTTAAAAATAAGTTTATACAGAGAACAAAAATTTAACGAACATTTGAGTATACAGAAGCTGGAACTAAAAATTCAGCATATTAAAATAATAATATTTGAAAAGTTTAACAAAAGTCCTTCGTACTCCAGACTTTCTAGCTCCTCATTGACTGTACATATTTTTAATAATGCAAGACCTAAAATAAAACAGAAGCTGGGAACCCACAGTACACTTTGATTTGAGGAATTTATTATCAAAACAGCATTTTAAATATTTAACAAGGAGTGAGGAAACCACACAGCCCTCTAACTCTTCTGGGCTGTAACTGTCAATTTCTGCTAGCGAGTTTTATTTTTAGCTGTTCTGAAAAAGCTGTTTCAGAATGGATATGGTTGTCTATTGAGGAGAACTAATTCTTTGAATGGTTTCTAAGATAGGACAATACTCCACAGCACACTTCTGTTCATGACCATTAAAAATTAAACAAATAGTTAACAAACTACTCCTGGAATGGACGTGTTTTCTTGGTCTGTGGATTGATCCATATTTTCACTCATGGTCATGAGTGTAATTTGATTGGCATATCAAACTCAGTGTACTTGTTACTTTCTATTCAAAGTTCCCAAGTGATCCAGAGACCAAAGGGAGCAAAAGGTAGATCATGTTACAAAATACTTACAACAAGTCTTCTGACTGTCTTCAGTCACAGTAGTCTAAATATTAATTTTGTCAGTTTGCTCCATTTTCACCAGAAGCTTCAGATCATTAGTGTTTCCCACAGTTTCTAGTGCATATAGATGCTCAATTAATATTGCAGAGGGTCAGAAAACAAATCCCACTTCTGAGAGTTCACTCTGATGAACTAAGTACCTAATGAATTAAGTAACTCCCCAAAACCTTACCTCCTAATGTCATATGAGTTAAGCATTATGGCACTTTGGCCAGGCCCATCTCGATGCCAGGGTAGCACATAGCTTACCACTTTCCCTGGTTCCATCCAGTCCCTCGTCATATTTATTAATTTTTGACAGGAGGTTTTGGGCTATCCCTGGCTTGTTTAGGGCTTACTATTGGCACTGTTGGCACTTCCTGGTACTTCTGGGACCAACGATCAAGCTAAAATTAGCTTGGTGCAAGGCCAGTACCTTATCTTCTAAACTGTATCTCCAACTTCTCTGTCATTTCTTTGTTCACTCTGACAGTGAATGAGAATTCATATTGCTCCAAAAACTCAAAAGAAACTGGCATTGTTACTTGGGTTTTCACATTCCACTAGAAATTGCTTAACTTGCTGTTCATAAAGTCATTTTAATCTGAGCAACTTTTTATATGCTTGTGTAGTGGCTGTATGTGTTTTTGATGAGACATTTTTTCATATATTTAGTGCATCTCTTAGGGGTAAAATGTTCTTTCTATATTATGAATAAAAGCCTTTGCCTTGATACGTATTTTTAAAATATGTTCTCCCAATTCATAACTTCTTAGTCTCTTCATGCTGCATTCTGTCAAGCTGAAGCTTTTGTTTGTAGTGAGTTCCACCTTCTTAAAACTTTCTTTGATGGGTTGTGCCTTTGTTGTTAGGTCTAAAAGCTTAACTGTCAACTCCAAATTTACCTAGATTTTCTTATAAACTTTTATAGTTTTGTTTTACATTTAGGTCTATTGATCCACTTTGATTTAATTTTTGTTGCAACATATATCTAGCTTTATTCATATTTTACGTAGGCATGTCCAGTTATACCAATACTATTTGTTGAAAAGA
>JAOXYA010000025.1:50108235-50118832 GCA_028565675.1 Sorex palustris
AAGCCTGGTGTAGCAGACTCTCAGTTACAGCTCTCTGTGCTGTATTATGGTGACTTAAACATAGATTCTATCTCCAAAGGGCACAATATGTGTCTGATGCATAAGTCAACTTCCACTAAGCCAAACACAGGTCCTTTTGCAGAAAAAAAAAACCTACTGTATATATACTGAGATATTTGAATTATTCCATGATATTGTATTTTAGACTGGTTATGAATCAAAAAGGTCCAGCCTATTTCTGTCTTGTGAATAAACTGAGTTGTGCACTCTTTTAAAGAAACGGGTTATTAAAATACCTAACTTTACAAATATTGGATTAAGAGATACTGTTTATTTACAGAAAAGACATAAAGGTCTTTTCTCTGTGGAGGAATCAAACAGTCCCTCCAAAGACATAGACGCTGGCATGTGGGCACTCTTCAGCTGAAAACTGGCTCCCCGCGTATGTCACTTCAGAGAAGCCCAGCACTCCCTGAATGTGAATGAGGTGCACCCAGCCTCTAATCAGCTTTCTGGAACCTCCTCCCATGAGGAAGAACGGACAGCAAAAGACTCAAAATTTCAAAAGCAGAAACAGATATAACTGATTTGCAGAAAACATAAACGAAGGCACAGTCTGCTATAGAGGCAGGCTGGGGTGAGAGGTGGCTTGAAGAGGTGGGAGGGAAACTGGTGACACTGGTGATAGGAAATTACACTGGTGGAGGGATGAGTGTCGGAACATTGTATGCACATGGAAATGCAAACATGCAATCATGAGCGGCTGTAGAGATAGTGCAGCGGGTAGGGCAATTGCCCTGCACATGGCTGACCCGGGTTCAATTCCCAGCATCCCATATGGTCCCCTGAGCACCGCCAGGAGTAACTCCTGAGCCAGAAGTAACCAAGTAACCCCTGTGCATGCCAGGTGTGACCCAAAAAGGGAACAAAAAGAAACAAACAAAAAAAACAAACATGCAATCACGAACAGCTTTGTAATTCTCTCTCATGGTGATTCCAATTAGGGACTGGAGAGATAGCACAGCCATTTAAAAAAATGAAGGAACAGAATAAAGCCAAAGCAAATAAACAATAAATAATTCCATAGTTCATATCACTGGGAGGAGCGCAGCTGGTGGTGCTCAGGGCTTCCTCTTGGCTTTGGGCTCAGGCATCACCCCTTGCCATGCTCAAGGGACCCTATGGGGTACCAGTGATTGAACCCAGATCAGCCATGTGCAAGGCAAATGCTCTGTCCCCTCTCTCTTTGGATCCCAAATTCATAAATTATTGATAAGATATAACAGCTATGGATCAAAAGCAGGATGACAGGGAAGAGAGAAGGAGCACAGGAAAGAAGAAGAAAAAGAAGAGAAAATAGAAAGGACAGAGGCAGTAGAAGAAGGGGTAAGAAATGGAGTAGAGTAAGGAAGGAGAAGAGGGCAAAGGAGAAGAATGAATGACAAAACAGAAAGGAGCTCTTGGAAATTAAGTTTTGATAAAAAAAATAATGAATGCAGCAGGAAAGAGATACTGCAAGATCATCTAGTCATAAAATTTTTTCTCTTGTAATGCCCCAATAATCTTTTATAAAGTTTTTCCTCAGTGTATTAAAAAAAAAAGCCGACTAATAGAATGTCAGGACTAAGAACGTGAATCTGGGACAGAGAGATAGTTAGGAGAGGAGGTAAGGTGCTTGCTTTGCATAGGATTGAATGACCTAGGTTCGATTCCTGGCACCATATGGCTGGAGTGCATATTTTGCATGAGGGAACCCCATTTTCAATCCCTGGCATCGCATGCTCCTTTGAGCTGCTGAGAGCAACCCCGAAGCACTGTGCAGGAAATAAGTCCTGAGTACCACTGGGTATGGCCCCCAAACCAAAAAAAAAAAAAAAAAAGAAAAAGAAAAAAAGAACACCAATACAGTAATGTAAAAAAATGAAATGATTTGTGAACATTTGAACCATTTGTGCTTAAACACTATCAGGCAGCCTTTAATATTTGTATTACATGTGCCCATTATATAATATATACACAATGACATAATTCCATAT
Source organism: Sorex palustris (assembly GCA_028565675.1). Taxonomy (NCBI): domain Eukaryota; kingdom Metazoa; phylum Chordata; class Mammalia; order Eulipotyphla; family Soricidae; genus Sorex; species Sorex palustris. The sequence continues at coordinate 50,110,272 of JAOXYA010000025.1, forward strand.
ACACACAATCTAAGTGCTGGGTTTGAAAACCTGCTTATTGCTGTGCACATCTATTCCAATGAAGAACAGCCCAGCACTTCAAAACACCCACATTAGTTTCTATCTATTCTAATGGGAGGAAATTGGGCAATTAGTTTCAGGAAAAAGAAAAGTTCTCTCTGAGAAGAAGCATAATAATTGTATATTATTTGACTCAGCAAGCAAACTATTCCAGAATCATAATAATTTAAAGAGTATAGATTTAAGGCACCAATGGTAAAATACCTCTGTGGAGGGGCTATCTATCATAAATACCTACATGAGAGGAGAGGCAAAACAGAAACACAGAGCTGTGAGAGACAGAAGTCTTACCAGTTTTTTAGATCAGTGAATGTAAAGAAAAGAAAACAGCTAGGTGTAAAATACAGCACTGAGAAACACTGAGTAACAAGGAGTTAAATATTGGAAGAAATACCCAAAAATACCTGAAGGAGCTTACTTGTGGGAGAGGGATAGACAAAAATAAAACAAAACAAAACAAAAAACAAAACAAAACAAAAAACAAAAAAACAACCTACGTTCTTAAGATGCATGTTTTAATCTCATATTGAAAAAATATGCATCTTAAGGGGCCAGAGTGATAGACAGTACAGGGAGTAGGGCATTTGCTTTGCACACGACCAACCCAGATTTAATCCCTGGCAGCACATATGATTCTCTGAGCCTGCCAGGAGTGATCCCTGAGCATTGCCCCAAAACTCTAAACCCAAAACCAAAACTAAACCAAACAAAAACCCAAAACAAAAACCTTAAGATGTTTATTTCTTAAGATGTATATTTAAAAAAAATTGATCTTTTTTAAGGGGCTCATCCTGCTGTCCTCAGGGTTTATTCCTGGCTCCAGGCTTAGTAGGGGTCACTCTCCACTGTGCTCAAGAGATAATGTGCTGCTGGGGTTTAAACCTGGGGCTCCAATATGCAGAGCATATGCTCAGTCCTTGGGGGTATCTTCTCAGGCCTGACTCGTTAGTCATCTGCAGTCCTCATATAGTTGAATGACCTCCTCTAGTTGCAGGAGTACATTCACAGGACAATATAAGTGGGGGGAAAATGCACTTACTGTCAGTATACGAAACATAAATAAAATGCAAATACAGGAAGCCACTTGATGGTGGATTCCTAGTGACCTAGGGTGGTGATGCCTTTGTTGGTGGTGGTGGAGGTGCAGAACTTTGTCTACCCAAAACCAACATTTATACTAATGTAATCACGTTACTCCAGTAACAATAAAAATGATTTTTGTTTGGTTTTGGGTCATACCTGGCAATGCTCAGGGGTTACTCCTTACTCTGCAATCAGGGAATTACTCCTGGCGGTGGTGCACAGGGGACCATATAGGATGCGGGAATTGAACCTGGGTTGGTCATGTGCAAGGTAAGCCCTCTACCTGCTATACTAGTGCTCCAGCCCCAGTAAAATTTTGTTTAAAGTAATCACTTAGTTTTTTTTTTTTCCTATCTTGGAAGGTAGAATAGTATAATGACTTAAAGAACAGGAGTCTTGGGAGTTTGCTTGGATTCAAATCATGACTCCAACATCTGATTACTCAATCTGTCACCTGTTTTTATTTTTAATACAAGACCCAGTTTCCATTTTCATAAAATGGAGAAAAGGATTTATCTCAAAGCACTGTGGGAAGTATTGCTCAATACAGAGCAATTAAATAATAAATGTTACCCCTAAGTATTGTAATTTTAATTTAGAAATTGATAATAAATTTTCATTTTAAATGGTCTTTAAGTTCACAATATTACATATTTGTAAAAGCCAAATATACCAAACTTCCATTAAACACCTGTGGCTCCCTTATGACTTTGTTTCTTTCCTAATGCATCCCACACCCCTCACCACCACCCCGCCCCATTAATATGATTTTCATCTGTGGTCCTATAGGAATATTCTGGGGGCCCATCAGGGGCCATATGATCCCCACTGAGAAGTGCTGTCTAGCATGTCTAAAAAGCATTGCCTAAGTTTTATGAAGAAATTGTTTTTTATTTTATTTATTTATTTTTGGATTTTTGGGTCATACTGGCGGTGTACAGGGGTTACTCCTGGCTCATGCACTCAGGAATTAACCCTGGTGGTGCTCGGGGGACCATATGGGATGGTGGAAATCGAACCCGGGTCGGCCGTGTGCAAGGCAAACGCCCTACCCACTGTGCTATCACTCCAGCCCCAGAAATTGTTTTTCAAAAACTAAAAGATATCTTATAATATTAAATGATATTAAATATAATATTAAAATGATTATTAATATTAAAAGATATTACAATTCAGTCTAGAGAGATAGTTCAGCAGAAAGGCTCTTGTCTTGCATGCATCTGACCAGAGTTCAATTCCCAGCACCCCATCTGGTCCCCTGAGCCTGTCAGGAATGATCCTTGACTATAGAGTTAGTAATAACCCCTGAGTACAGCCAGGTGTGGCCCAACTTCCACTCAAAAAAAAAAATATATATATATCACTATCACTGTTGTCCCATTATTCATCAATTTGCTCGGGTGGGAACCAGTAACGTCTGCATTTGTCCTAGCCCTGAGATTTTAGCAGCCTTTCCTTACTCATCCTTTCCAATGGTGCCGCATTGGAAGCTCTTTCAGGGTCAGGGGAATGAGACAAATCATTGTTATTGTTTTTGGCATAAAAAATACTCCACGGGAGCTTGCCAGGCTCTGCCGTGCAGACAGGATACTCTCGGTAGCTTGCTAGATTCTCAGAGAAGGAGAACTTGACTATAAGAGGTTGCGCGGCTGCATATGAGGCTGCATGCTTCCAGGAGTTTTGTTTTATAGTCTCTGGATCTATTGAAACTCATCTTTTAATACTGCAATAAAAATAATTTTCTAGGGTTAAAAAGATAATACAGCATCTAGGGCAGTTGCCTTGTACACAGCCCACCGGGGTTCAATTCCTGGCATTCCACATGGTTCCCAAGCAACAACAAATGTAACTCCTGCACCTCACTGCGTGTGGCCCAAAAACAAACCAATAATTTTCCCAAGTGCATTTTCTAATGTATATGCTATAAATATTTAATGCTATTATGTAAAAAAAGGGAAAAGTTGAAGAAACCTCTGCCATTAGTATGATTTACAGACTGGTTCCTGTAATACTACACTGATACCCAATTTGCAACAATTGAAACAAAAGACTAAAGATCATTCATAACATTAAGTTAGAGAACAGAAGTTTGAGACTGTTACATGCTCTAAAGTGCTGTGTGTAGTAAGTGTGTGTGTTAATTAACCTAACATTCGGAGCTATGCTCTAAGTAGGAAGCGGAGTGGGGAAGCACCCTTTCATTTATTCTGGCAGCTAGAAGTTCACAGACAAAACTGAAAATTACCTACAAGGTTCTTTCGCTGAGGAATTCCCAGAATGCAAAGCGTGAGGCCACTCTCTGCCATGCATGGCAAAGCTGAGGCAAGACTTTCCTCTCAGAAGAGGAGCTGCAGCTCAATCTGGCATTGCCTATGTCCAAGGTATTACTGGGAATGAGACGTTAGTCAGACTATAGAAGTGAAGTCCAGGAATTATTTCCCTGTTCCCAACACTATCTTACTAACGCCTCACTTGCGTAAAAATTCTAACCTGTGTCCCCCATTTATTAGACAAAGGAAAGATAACAGGGAGAATTGTCTTTCCAAGACTCTGTGCTCAACATCATTAGCTGCTAGGACTTTACTACTCACGCCTTTACAGGTCTTGATTCTTCTGGAAATAAAGCAAAATAAAACCAAATTTTCAAGGAATTTGAAAACTGAATTTTCAAGGAGCCAAAATTTCAAGGAAGGCCATTTTCTATGAGCAATCCACAAAACCAGCCAAACTGAAAACTTACCTGTAAACATTTTTACAAAATCATCAGTAGACATACTCATCACCACATCTGCCCGGTCGGAGGGTTCTCCGGAGCCAACGTTCCCACCCTTGTTTTTAAGATCCAGAAACCACTTTCCTCCATCATCACCTGCATTGAATACAAAAGGAATAATCAATAAATGCCAAAGAAACCCTGTGCTTCTTAAAACTTAATAATGGCCTCTATCATAATCATTTGAGGTAATGCTGTCACCCAGGTTAAAAATCCTCAACCAGAGTCAGCAAATAACACAGTTCTTCTAAAAAAAAAAAAAAAAAAGGATGGAGACAGTAATGTGGAGCGAGCCAGGACAGCTTAACTGGTGTTGAGACGGAAAAGTTAAGCAAGAAGCAGTGAGAAGAAGGGAAAGTAGCAGAGAAGGGAAGGAAGGACTGGAGAGTGGTATCAGCTGAGCCCGGGAGGCGTCAGAAGCAGAATCTGACTTTATCTTAAAGGATATGCCATGGAAGGGGAATGACCTAAAGCCTTATATTATAATATATAACTATATAAAATATTTTATTATTTGCTTTGGGGGGAAGGGTTGAGAGCACACCTGGATCTGTGCTCAGGAGACCATGTGGCTTTTTAAATTTTTTTCCAGTTGTGGGTCAGAGATAGGACAGCAGATAAGGCATTTGCCTTGCATGCAGCTGACCCAGATTCAATCCAAGCCTCTCCAGATGTGGCGCCCACAATAAAATATACCTTTTCTGCTTACGACAACCACCACCCTTCCCCTATCCCTCTTTTATTTTGCCAAACCAGGTAATGTTCAGGGATTACTCCTGGCTCTGCACTCAGGGATCACTCCTGGTAGTGCTCAGGGTTCCATTTGTAATGCCAGGGGTCAGCCACATGCACAGCACGTGCCCTGATGCTGTACTATCTCTTTGGCTCATTCTGAGATTCTTTTTTCTTTGCTTTTTGGGTCACACCCAGCGATACTCAGGGGTTACTCCTGGCTCTGCACTCAGGAGTTACTCCTTGCAATGCTTGGGGGACCATATGGGATGCCAGGGATTGAACCTGGTTTGGCTGCATGCAAGGCAAATGCCCTACCCACTGTACTATCGCTCCAGCCCCATCATTCTGAGATTCTTAAACTGTCTGCTGTGACCTCATATGTCACACAAAATGAAATGTGTGAAATGTGAGGGCTATGAAAAAAACGTGGCAACAGTAAAACATTTCTGAACATAGTCATGTTGGATTTTAGCACAACATATGGTTGAGAGCTGCCAGGAGTGATCCCTGAGCACAGAGCCAGGAGTAAGACCTCCAACCCACCCCCACCTCTGAAATATATGGAACAGACTGAGAATGCTAAAATACCTTTGGGACAGAGGTGGAAGAGAAGATACCATTTTTTGTTTCATTTGTTTTTCCTTAGGGCTACACCCGGTGGTTCTCAGAGCTGACTTTTGGCTCTGCACTCAGGGATCACTCCTAGTGGGCCTAGGGGACCACAGGTTGTACCAGGGATCAAACTTGGGTTGGCCAAGTGCAAGGCACGTGCCCTACCTACTATACTATCTCCCCGGTCCCTAGAAGGCACCATTAGTAGCCTAAGACCCTGAAGAGGGCAGAGGAAATGGGATTGAGAGCCTTGCTACTCAATGTGTGATCCAAGACTGTGCTACTTTCATCCCCCCTGAGAAATGCAGGGTTCAGACCTCCCCTCAAGTAGAGCCTGCCTTTTCCCATGACCCTAGGCGATCTGTATGAGCCTTAGAGGAACTGATGGAGATACACTGATGGAGAGTTGGATCAGGTGGCAGCAAGTTGCAGCAGTGAGTCTGCAGGCTCCTATCAGCATTGTGAAGAGTGGAGGCATGATGAGCGGCTGAGACCAGCAAGGCAGTGGTGACGGGAGAGGAGCAATGGGAGGTTTGCAGAACACTGAGAAGACAACAGTCACCATGATGAAGAGGCAGTGAGAGGACCAGGGCAGCACAGAAATCTGAGACGCTCCCAGTCCCCCAAGGACGAGGAGTGATGATGAATTTCTGCTCATACAGGTCCACTCCAGCCCCAAGAGTGGAGTGGAGTGGAGTGGGGTGGACCTGTATGAGCAGGTAGGGCATTTGCCTTGCACACAGCTGACCTGCATTCGATTCCTCCGTTACTCTTGGAGAGCCCGGAAAGCTACCAAGACTATCCTGCCCACATGGCAGAGCCTGGCAAGCTCCCCGTGGCGTATTCCATCTGCCAAAAACAGTAACAACAAGTTCACAATGGAGATGTTACTGGTGCCTGCTCGAGAAAATCGATGTATGGGAGGACAATGCTACAGGTCCACTGGGTGACGTGATTTGTTCAGCTTTCAATCATCCCTCCAGCATGATGTTGCTGTCTGGATACAAACTGTTGGATGGTCTGCTTCACTTAAAAATAGGGTTCTGGCAGGAGGTAAAGAACAACAGGTGGCTTAGGAAGTGCAGGACTGTGTTAATCAATGGGGAGCCATATGTACCCCCATCTGTGGGCCTCAAGGATATTCCAAGGGGGCCACAAGTGAAAACTATGCACATGAGGGGCCGTGCATGAAGACTAGGGAGCCAAGTGTAAGAGAGGAAGGTCACAGGGAGGAAACAAGGCTGGAAGAGGCCACAGTCAAAAAAGGTTGACGGACACTGGTTTAGGATACAAGATAAACCACTCCAGTGGTGCGTATCTTCTGGAGCATTAGGGAAGAGCATAGGTACACAGCCCATGATCAGGAAGGACCAGACTTATCATGTTCTGGAGTGATCTCAATGTCTTTCTGGGTGGAATTCTTGACACAGGCTTATGTGGCCCCATCCCAGGGCTCTGGGATGTAGGAACTGAACTCGATTTCAGCTCTGATTCATGAAACATGACTCATGTTGAGCATCTCTGTAGAGAAACAAATAATATACATTTAGGTGAAACCAAGAGGAGAGAATTATGTGTATGGGTGTACTAGAGAGGACGTGGATATATAATGTGTATGGGTGTGCCAGAGGTCATTTATAGCTATTCTGTATTTTAGAAGATGCAATGTAGTATATGTCAAATGACTAACTGTTAGGTGTCCTAGAAGTCCCAGATCCTGACCATGATACTTTCATTTTTTCCCTCTCCCCCACACCCCCTCGTTTAGTTATTCCTACTCTTATTTACTCTTTGCTCTTTTACCTTTCCAAAACTTTACCAGAAGTTCTGGAGGTCATTTAAGTTGCAACTGAAGGTGGTTTGGAAGCCAGTTAGTACTAGGGAGGGAACCCAGAAGTTGGTGCATGCCAGGCATGTACTCCAAGTCCTTTGAGCTATTTGCTGCACCCCTTTTGTTTCTCTTTTACTGTGCTTCTAATCTTCAAAAAGAAAAGGACTACATAGTTTCATTTCATACATTAAGTTCTTCAGGATATCATAGATAACAAAACTATAAAAATCTTTTTGAATGGGAGACATCAAGATAGACTAAGAAAGGGCATATGTTTAAAGCATATGTTCAAAGAGATCAGAAAAGCAACAACAACAAATTGGAGTGGTAATTTATATTGACTGATTAGGTAATATGACCCAAATGTCAAATATATAATTTTATTGAAAATATGTTTGGCATTATAGGTTTTCTTTCAATGAAATGTTAAGATGAACATTATATTTATATATACATATATATATTTAATATGGTGTGAAATTGTTACCTTAAGTGAAAATCAACTTCAGGATATTGATGTTTTTATGCATTCTATAGCTATTCAGCTTTTAGCTATTAGCATGTTTAAAACGAGGGGAGAGAGAGAAGAAATCAATTGAGCTTTTCCAACTAATTAGTTATGCCTAAGATAAGGTTAACTTGTTTTCTGCAGCCTAGCATTGGTAGATATGGAATTCAAATTAACTCATAAATATTAAAATTGTGGACTTAAGGAAAGAGTGTTACTTGATGCATAACCTACGTTGAAGTATTAAGCAAATGCAAAAATCACAGTCAAAGAGTTGCTAGTCTGTGAAACTATTTTCCCCATGAGACATATAGAAAGTAAAGCTTGTTTAGGATGAACTGACAGTAGGGTAGCATCTACCACTAGAACTAGTGATAAATATTGCCTTCTAACTAGTAATAATATATATAAGTTAAATTATTAGACTTCTACCGATGCAAAGTTTAAGTCAAGGAATAACTTAAAAAAGGCATTTACATTTATTCTAAACATTTGGGTTTGGTTGCTTTAGCCTTTGATAAAAATATGTCATGATATATTTGTTGTACTTTCTTCTATCACAAATGCTTTTTATATAGCAACTGGCAATTAAACCCTTTTTGAAATTCAAAATGAGTGACTCAGGGGTTTACATGTAAAGCAATCCTTTTACGCACACATATAATATATATGTCTATATAGATATAGACATATATAAGGATACTATGATATTCTGATTACTATTTATATGTATATGCATTATATAAAAAGTTTTTAAACCTCTTAGTCTCAAGTATTCTTTTGGTATAAAGAAGTTATTAAGAAATAATGTTTCATTAATAAATAATTTTATTTAATTATATTTCACTCATAACATGATATTGCTTTGAAAATCATATTATTATTTTAATAAAAAGTAATTTTATTTAAAATTATTAATAAATAGAAAAATTACTCATTTCTGTTTTCAGAAAGATGTA
>JAOXYA010000025.1:50148057-50159678 GCA_028565675.1 Sorex palustris
TTCATCGATTTGCTCGAGTGGGCCCAGTAACGTCTCCATCATGAGACTTGTTGTTACTGTGTTTGGCATATCGAATAGGTCATGGGGAGCTTGCCAGGCTCTGCCGTGCAGGCGAGATACTCTCGGTAGCTTGCCGGGCTCTCCCAGAGGGGTGGAGGAATCGAACTCGGGTCGGCCTTGTTGGCTGCGTGCAAGGCAAATGCCCTACATGCTGTGCTATCGCTCCAACACAAAATATAAAATAAATATTCAGTCAGTATTTTGATAGTCTGGTGATGCTTTGCCAACTGGATTGGGGGTTCAGGCAAAGGTTGGCAGGTGAGGCTCTGTTTGGGCACTGTGCTGCAGGGGATTACCCAGGCCATCCTGGTGATGCTGAGGTGCTCTGAGTCACACTCAACTGTGCTCAAAGGCTCTCAGAGTTGGACCCAAGGATGTTCAGTGGATCAAGTTTTGCATGTGTCCTTAGCCCTCTACTATCTCTCTGACCCCTAGAGTACTTTTGCTATGAATATGTTCATGAAATGGCTTGGGTATTCCAGAGATTTTATCAACCATTCACAATGTCTTGTGCCTTGAAAAAGAAATCAAATACATTTACATATTTGTAAATATTTCCACTTCCACAATTTAGGTCAGTATTGGTTGGGGATTATGGGTGGAAAATATATGTGTGTCTCATCATAGAATTAAAATTTATTAAGAACTACAGGTACTGAAATCTGGAACTTTTAAAAATATATAGGTATGTATGTAAATGATATAGATTTACTCTATTGGTTGAATAATTACGTGATGACGTAACAGAATTTTGATCTGCGATACCTTGGTTGCTTATTTTGAGACTAACCTAAATTGAAAATGCAAGTTTTTGGTGAAAAAATAAATTCATAGGACAGCTGAAGTTTTAAAAAGGACAAGTGAAAAAATTTTAAAAATGTATAAGTGCAAACTAAAACAAAGTAAAAAGAAAGGATTGGGAAAATTTGGTCTCAAAATACAAACTATGCTCATTGGAATAGAGTTTTCCAAATGACAGAAAAATAATAGACATGCTTAATATTCCATGCTTGTTATTTTGTGATTTCTTTCAATTAATTTTTCTCTCTCTAACTAGAATTTAGCCTAGTTAAATTTCTTTTAAGTAGAACAAAGGTTGCTACTTTTTCTTATATATGTCTTATTAAAATCCTAGTACTTGCATCAAATATTAACAAATGAATAATAAAAGAAATAAAGCAATGAATAAATTATACTTGGTGGTACTCAGTGGTCACTCTTAGTGAGGCTGGGGGGTCATATGGAGGGTCAGGGATTGAACCCAGATCTGCTGCATGCAAGGCAAACGTCCCCCGTCCCCACTCCCGACTGTGCTGTCTCAGTAGCTCCTGTCTTTAGGCTTACTAACAGCATAACTTATGAGGGATCTTTGATAAACCCAGAATTTAAACATGACTAATATGTATTAAGTGGTGTTAAAAGAACTTTAACAAACTGAATCCCTGTAGAAATTATTCCTGTAATTTAATTTTTATATGTTCCTCTAATAAATGTTCACTAAAAATTCTTTTAGGTGGATTTATATATTTTAAGCCTAGCTATCACATGCTTTTAAATGTAATTTGTCTTTCTAGAGAGCCTTCCTATTTAAATGATTTTAATTTGTGAATCACTGATTCTGAATTTAAAATAGGGTGTGGAACGAGAGATGCATTTTTACATTTTGATTAAAATTATTTTTAGTAGTAGTAATATGAGTATTAATTTTGTTTGTGGACCACACCTAGTGGAGCTAAGGGTTTATTCCCAGGTCAGGGCTTGGGGGTGACTCCGAAGGGTGCAGAAGGAAGGCTGCCATGCCAGGGATCAAATTTGCGTCTCCCACATAGAAAACATTTGCTCACTCCTTTGTGCTATATGTCTAGTTCAAAAATTCTTTCACCTAAAAATTTTTCCATTCTTTGAAAAGCTCCAAGTATTTTTGATAAACCTAAAATGTCAATCTGTAGACTTGCTGTGTAGTTAACAAATAAAAAATGTAAATTCTTAGGTTTATTTTGTATTATGACTAGAATAATGATGCGACATTATTTTATAGAATAAACTAGTGAGGTCTTCTTTTTTAAAATGCAATTTGCAAAATAAACTGCGACATGGTTTCTACCATAGGTGTAGACAACCAATAAAAAGTGGTCACGGTCACGGTCACGTTACTGGAGAAATTTGACATTCATAGCATTTTGAATAAACAGAAAATATTGTGCTAAGTGAAAAAATGAGTCAGAAAGTACAAGTTAAATACTGAATATTATCACTTAAGATATGAAATGACAATAATATAATAGAAAAGTTCATTAAAAGAGAGACTGTCACTGTCACTGTCACTGTCCTCCCGTTGTTCATTGATTTGCTCGAGCGGGCCCAGTAACGTCTCCATCATGATACTAGTTGTTACTGTGTTAGGAATATCGAATACGTCACGGGGAGCTTGCCAGGCTCTGCCGTGCGGGCGAGACACTCTCAGTAGCTGGTAGCTTGCCGGGCTCTCCAAGAGGGGTGGAGGAATCAAACTCGGGTTGGCCATGTTGACTGTGTGCAAGGCAAATGCTCTACCCGCTGTGTTGAACAAAAATGAAATCCTTTGTCACACACCTCCATCCTGAAAGAACAAAGACTTGGCTACCAGAATCTTTTATCTACGTGTCTGGAGCTGGCTCCTGGCTTCTTGGGTCTTTTCTCTGTAGCTGCATTTTAATCCCAAAATAGACCTATCTACAAGTCTTACAAAGTTAGAAGTTGATACTCACTGTGCTCATTTTTCATTTAATATCTTGGATAAGAGGAGGCATGCAAATAAAGAGATTTATTCAGGAATTTATAATCTCCCTGGACTCATCATTCATCGGGTAAGTGTCATGTTGCAACTAGTTATATGGTTCGCTGGTATTCAAGTTGTATTCAATGGGCAGGATAAGGTATGTACAATTATAAAAAAAAAAGCAGTCAAAAGAAAGACTGCAAACAAATAATAACTCACAATGTATTTGATCTAGCCTTTCTTTTGATTGTTCCCTAGAAAAGTTACAACGTTTCTCAATTTTCTAACGGTAACAATAAAAGATTTTCTATTTGTTAAAGCCTGAAAAGGTCCAGTTAATTCACAGACTGTATTATTTTCTTTTTCCATAGCTCATTTTTTCTTCTAGAAATCATTACTGAAATTCAACTTATAAATCTTTAACAGCTCATTAATTCTCCTCCTTTCCTCCTTCCATGCTATATTTGACATTAAAGGTTTTCCAAAAAAGATTTATTTGCATTAATCACTAATTAAAATTTCTAATTTAATTAGAAATTTCAATACTATTTCAATACCTTTAGTAAAAATACTTTTGAATGTTAACACATCACTACTTTACAAAGTCTAAGTCATCATATTTTAAAATATTAAACACTTTTACCATTTTGAAAACAGTCATTATATTTTCTGCACGGATTTCCTATACGAGAACATAATTTCTTACTTGAAGTTTACCATAAAAAAACACAGTGGTGAATGACACTTGATAATCAGGGGTTAAGACAGGTACCTGTAAAACAGCCCACTCTAGTTTGATCTCTGGCACTGCATATGGTTTCCTGGGTACTGCCAGGAGTAATCCCTGAGCACAGAGACAGGAATAAGTTCTGAGCATCACCTGGTGGGCCTTCCTCTCCTACCATGCAGTGGTAAGAGATTCCAAATAAATAAGATTAAAATATTTAAAAACAGTTAAATCTGATACTATGATATAGTGAAGTTGGTACTAAATGCAATAAATCAAGATAATATAGGAAGGGATTAACTGAGGACTCTGGAAAAAAGTCTTTTTTATTTGTCTCTCCTATATTCCTCTAATTTTTTTATGTGTGCTATCATTGTCATGGTATCTTTGATAAACTAAATTAATATTCAAGGTCATATTTAAAAATAATTTAATAAAATGATACTAAGTGGGCCCAGTAAGTGGGAGAAATATTTTTATGTGTGTTGAGTTAGCGAGTGCTATAAAGGAGTCAGGATTTGGGAAAAGAGAAGACAATATACTTATGTAGGGGTTGAAAATAATTTACAAAATTAATTTAATAAAATGGCTATAACAGTAACAATTTTTAACAAAGGAACAAATTGTCTGAATTTGCATTTGACAACACACTTAAGTCAAAGTTGACTTAATATAAAAATATGCCGTGAACTGGTATCTGACAGAAGATACAATAAATGCTAATGGTCACACTGAAGGTCTAAAGTTTACAGCATCTCTTATGCCTCCTAAACAGTTTTTAACTTTAATTTCTTGGTTGTGTTAAACCCATCTTCTTGTGTCCTAATATAAATGGAAATATTTAGGATATGTGTTAAGTAGAACACTGAATTTTCTTTATACCACACCAGATAAAATAATTTAACATATTTATTTTAGCCAGCAGCTCATGGTTACTAACTCAAACTACAGAATAGTTTTTGGTTTGTTTTAAAACTGTTAGCACTATGGTCCCTAAAATTATCTACAGTATTGGTATTGAATTGGCATGCTCTTCCTGAAAGAAGCAATAGGCTTATCCTGAATGATTTTACTGTAACTCTTCCCCTAAATTTTGTATTATGTGGAAAAATTTTGTATTATAAAATATCTAGAATTTATGTCAAGATTCTACTGCACTAGTAGAACAAGCACAAATTTTTGATTTCAGTCCAGTTGGGTTTCCATGTCTAACTTTAGACTGTGAATCTGGGTATTTTTCATACCTTCCTTGAGCTCAGTTACTAGAATAAAAAATGAGAACATCACCCTGGTTTGCAAAGGGTAGAGTCATGTTTGAATAGAGCTCGTGCATGTGCCCAGGATGGAGCAAGGCAGAGTGTGGTGTACTGGATGATATTGTTTATCCTCCTCTTTTCCCACTTGTGATATATTTTGGTTAGGTGTAGATTAGTGAGGGAAAAAAAAAGAAGTGACTGGAATAACTCAGCTCCACTAAAAAGGTCATGATATAGCAGGCAAGAGCTATGCATAACCAAAGTAGCATTTGATAAGATGAAAATATTGGCTTTTAAAAATGTATTTACATTTTATAATTCATATGCAAGAAAAGAGTTTTCTCTGTATAGTTTTGTAAAAAAAATGAAGAAAAAGTCCCCAGGTATTAAAGGTTGAATGTTCATGGACAGGTAACAGAGAGAAAGCTATTTTATATACCAATCTATATTAACGTCAAAAATATCAAAATAGTTTCTCTAAAGGAAAGAGACTTTAAAAAAATTAGTTGTTAAGAATTAGAAGTTCCCATTAATTGTCCATGAAACTTTCTAAGAAAGGTGTTACTTCAAACAGAATTCTAGTAGAACTTGGCACATTATGTTTTAACTTTTCTACCATCTACTATTTTTCACCTTACAGCTTCAGTTACTCAGACAATTCATACACATATATACACTAACATTAAAAAACTGCACATGACTTTAAAGCAGAAAATCCATTTCTACACGATCAGGTCACCATATTTATGCCCAATGTTCTCAGTATGCAAATGGATATGTTGCATGTTCCTGATAATTAGCTTACACTATGTCAAACATTCCCAATGGTGTCTCTCTAAGAGGTTCTGTTTGTTCATATGCAAGAAATCTAAGGCATTGTAAGTACTTGTTCTACAGGACAAACTCTGTCCTTGCAAAAAATATATATATGTATATATATATGCATATATATATTCCCCTGACACCTTTAGCAAGACTTTGTTTTCAAATGTCACCAGCCAGACATTGGGAAACATTCATAGTCTATAGGTGGTTGGCTCAAAGATAGAAAGCTTTGTTTAAAAAAAATGTTTATGGAATAGCACCATAGAAAGTCTTTAAGAAATCCTTTTCCAACATTGTTTTTGTTTTGTTTTCAAATTGAATCCCAGGAAGAGAAAAAAAAAGAGATCTTTCAATTCTTACAAAGCCTATTTCTGCTTCATTTCATTTTTTAAATACAACATTAACCATGACAACAACATCAATAATAACTACAACAGATCAACAATTAAAGAAGGACAATAGCAGCAGTAGTAACTTGAGTATGAACCATTCAGGCAGTCACTTAGAAGCTTAGAAGTCACTTGGAAGTCATATTCACACCTGTTGGGAGTTTTTTTTATAAAGTTACTAAGACATCACAAGGCTTGAATTTGGTGTGAAAAGGCAGCACTCCCATGGAAAGAATAGAGTTTATTGATCAACTGGGAATTTTCCAGAATGTCGAGAAATGATGTCAAAAGTAACTGCAACGGTTGACATTACTGACGTTTCAATCTTATGAACATGTCCGTAAAATGAAGTGGTCTCAAGATCATTGGTGTTTCAAGAGGTTAATCTTGCCTGCTAGTGAAAATAATGAAGCTGACATATTCCAGTTTTCCAACATCATACACACCCTCATTTATGGTACAATCTTCCAAAGACAACCATGTCACAACATCTTCTGTGGATCTGATTTACAATGTTTCCAAGACTCAAAACCAAAGCAAATCTCCTAAACTTTTAGAGGGAATTTTACGAGTTCGTGACCTAAAAGATCACTTTATTCCCCATCACCCCAATCCTGAAAAATTGTTCAGAAGAACATTCTGCAGGGTCATAGATCCTGAATGGTCCACATTACAAGGGGATCTTTGTTGAGCAGGAACTGAAAGCTTCTGGGGTCTTGCAGCATCTGATACCCTTCCTCCAGCTTTATCCAAACCATCCAATATGCTTTTTAAACATCACAGTAATGCAGATCAGGGTTAGCTGAAAACTTCTCTCTCGATTCAGAAAGTTCTGGTCTTACATTTTTATTCTGTTCAAGCTTGTTATAGAAAACATCTGTGCGAATATCTTCAGTTTAAAAAAATACAACTCTCCATTATGCACATTCTTGTACGTTTTGCTGGAAGTTTTGGTGTTATTTTTTGGTATGCATAGAATCTGGATCTCTGATGCTTTTGTACCTTAGGTGAAAGCCTTTCTTATTGATTGTGTCATCAGTGTGAAAATGAATCAAAACTGTGTTCCCGCCTGAATAGATCTCTTCTGGTGGCTGAGGAAAAAGCAAACATGAAGGTAAATAACATAACAAGTTACTTTTTTTTTCTCTCAAGTAACTCATGTTTGAAACACTTTATCATTGGGCCACCCAACATCCTAGAAAGGAAGGTCTGACTACTTTTTCTTTCTACAGAAGAGAGAACTTGAGTATCAGAGAAACAAATAACATGCTCATATCACACAGCTACTCTGAGATGCAGCTGGGCTTGGAAATGCTTTTATGTTTCCAACTTCTGCAATGTGGGTATTTTTTGAGAGCTTTTAAGCTCCGTTTCTCTGATTTACAAGTATATAAAGTTAAATACAGCAAAGTTGAAGAGCAATTAACTTTGCTTCAGAAGCACTCTGAGTCAGAATGATTTTCATAATTCAAACCACTGTTCCTTGTTATTGCAACACTCTTAGAGATGGTGGGGAGAGGGTCTTTATTTTACTTCTGTGGCTATTTTGGGCAAAATTTATATACCTATTGCTTATATTGGAGACACAGAGGTATATAAACAATAGAGAGTGGATAGTGGCAGGCATTAAAAATAACTAGGGACTAATGTCTTTGGAACAAAATATGTCTCCAATAGGCCATCTGACATTCCCACAGTGAAACCTAGGGTAAAAGAGCATTGAGAAAAATTTCAGCTTTGCTTACTATTCACAGACACCCTCTAACCTGTATGTGGCACCCTGCTCCATGCACGAGTGATATTCTGCAATGGGACACCATTCTTGTAACAGTGGCTGAGCCCACATAGCCGTGCTGGGCCCTGCCACTCTCATCATATATATTTGTTGAGGGGATTTAATCTGAAAAGGGTGCATATTCTTTTCCTGTTATGCTTTCATTTTGAAAGGTGGAAAAATTCTCAAAAATATTTGTTTAAATATATTAACTTGTTATTATCATATTTAAATTTTCATTTGCTCAATCCAACATGAATTTAAGTGTGGACAGTAACCACAAATTACAACAACCGAGTCCACTTGTCCACCTCATTGATGAAAGCTCCTACAGATAGGTGGTAAGTAAAAGTCTGTTAAATTTGCCAATCTCTGAACAATATGATATAATTTTTATTTTAAAAATGGCAACTGCTCTATGCTGAAAACATCCATCACTAATCAACAGGTATATTTTATCTGGACTCTGAGTATTTACCCCTGATCCACAGAATCGACCAAGCCCGACAGATGTTGAATCGAAGCCATCAAAGAGTTCAACATAGTCATAGCCACAGTCAGCTTCTTCTTCCATTTCAAAAGTCTGGAAGGATAACTCGAGCCTAGAGCCCCGCTCAGATACTAGCAGCCATTCACAGTCAGCCTGTCCTGGGTAGTTGTTGTCACCAAATTGAGCATGCGAGTATAGGTCTCTGGGTTTGGGTTCTGCTTTCAATCGGCCACCACACTCTGCCCAGGGAAAGAAAAATGAAACAAGTGCATAAGATTTAACAGGTCCAATAATAATTGCTATGCAGTACAACCATTCTCTAACTCCTGCATTCATTTGCATCATCAGATTTGGTTCCCCAAACTAGAGTTTGGGTTCCCAATGGGTATTACCCATGGTGGCTCAATTGGTAAGACTGATATTAACCGCATGTAATTGCTGAAAACAAATCTCAGCTTCAACACCTACTAACTAGCTTAGTGATCTTGAATACATGATGTTATTTCTGTAATCTGCAGTTTTAAAGGGTAAATTACAGGTGGTGGCAATAGTACCAATGTTAGTGGGGTAAGGGTTTAATTAATAAATGAAAGTAAGTTGAAAACAATACCTGTCCCCTGGATATCCTCAATATTTTAATGCTATAGAGTTTTGTTACAAATGGCTATTTTATGATGAAAATATTAAGTGTCTTACTACAAGTTTAATTTTTAGTAGTATAAGAAAAAATATCCTGAATAAGATATAGAAGTAAACAACCAAAATGTACAAAGGCTTTAAGAGTTACCCTTTTCCATGTTCCAGAACTCATTCATTTATACATTGTGTTTGTCATAGTGTAAAACATTAAATGCTTCTAGTTTTTTTCAGAGAGCTATGAGCCTATGCTCTAATTTGATGATCAGATTTAAATATACCAAAGAAATAAATATAAGCAAAAATATCAGCATAGTTTAGAGAATGAAACAAATTCTCAGATACTCTGCAATCAGAATCCCAACAGTTTATAACTGGAGAGTAAATCAGGTCTGAGTAATATTTCCCCCAGCCATTATGTATACTGACATGATTAGGGGATGGAATGAGAATAAAGTGATATGAAAAGCTTTACGAAGGAACTGGAGCGACAGCACAGTGGGTAGGGCATTTGCCTTGCACACAGCCAACCTGGGTTCAATTCCCAGCATCCCAGATGGTCCCCCGAGCACTGCCAGGAGTAATTTCTGAGTGCAGAGCCAGGAGTAACCCCTGACCATTGCTTGGTATAGCCCAAAAAGAAGAAAAAAAAAAGCTTTAAGGAAAAAATGGTTTATCTCCATCTTAATTATCCAAGCACTGAGATGTTCTTGAGAAACAACAATCTCAGTATTAAGATCAGGAAAGAGTGAGATGAGTTGGGGGCAGATGAAAATGAAAATCAAATGTAGAATGATCTAGAAAGCAAAGTTATTGGACATCAAACTGTAACTATCTCAATACTGGACTTGTCATCTGTGACCAGACAGACCTTAATAGTACACTGTGAATATGGCTTAGTAGCCAACATTCTAACGTGGATCATGGATATTTGTATGTGGTTTACTCTCATTCTAGATAGCCCATTTGAAATAATAAAATAGTCCTGAATCTGCCAAGAGAAAGCCAAATCTTCCTGTGTCTAAACAATATAGGTTTAACTTCACCCATGGGCATCCTCAGAGTAAACAATTGCATATTCAGGGTCCTTTGTGTTCTATGAGAGAATTTCCAGAAAGGGCTTCAATCAGTAGAAAAGCTTACACAGCGGAAGTCACTGTGTCATGTGATGAATCCCAGTGGCCCTCTGTCTTCCCAGTAGTCATTGGGGGATCTTACACAATCTACTGATGCAGGTACCACAAACAAAAATGTAAGCATAAGGAAGTCCATGTCCTTGAAACTGCTCCTGAAGGCTGAAATCCGCTGATCCTTGGATGTCATTTCTTGAATCCCTGAGTTTGGGAGTCAAGTATTCATTTCTCATCAAGATCCTTCTCTGATCCTAGTAACTCCAAGTTTTCTTGTCTTCTCCTTGAGAAAGTATCCCATAGCCAAATTTCCTGGGCCCAAATCCAAGCTCTGCTCTTTCTCAGCTGTGGAACTTTGTCCTGTGCTTTATTTCTAGCTTCTACATGACAGAGTCAACAAGGTCTAGAGGAGGAGGAAACTGCTTGAAAGATACCGGTATAGAGATTTTTAAAAAGCCAGATCAGGGGCTGGAGCAATAGCACAGAGGGTAAGGAGTTTGTCTTGCACGCAGCTGACCTGGGTTCGATTCCCAGCATCTCATATGGTCCCCGAAGCACCGCCAGGAGTGATTCCTGAGTGCAGAGCCAGGAATAACCCCTGTGCATTTCTGGGTATGACCCAAAAAAGAAAAAAATCCAGATCAGTATGAACTCTCATCATTATTATTCTCAGTTTCCAGTGAGAGTACCTAAATGTCATCATCTCTACTATGAATCTCTTCAATTATGAAATGAAAAATCAGAAAAATAAAAAACAACTTAGAACAGTCCTATGATCAAGGGAAAATTATATTTGTGCAGATTAGGAAAATACTGGGTGAGAAATGTTTCTGAATTCACTATACTTATATTGAAAGCAAGGTATCTTATTTCCAGATTCTTAGAAAAGTCCGCCAATTCCCAAAGTTTAATATAATTGACTGATTTGTTTTTAAGCTCAAAAAATTGTCAGTGCTGGTATTATTTCTGTTGTGCAAGCCATGAAGAACAGAGAGATGAAAAGAAGGCATTGGCTTCTGGTCCCTGCTATGAGGGAAGTAAGTTTCAAAACAAAGACCAGGATTCAGAAGAAACTATTTTCCATCAGCATAAGCTTGGAACAAAAACCAAGGACATAAATAAAATATTTAACAAAGAAGAGATAAGAGACTTCACAAAACCTTTGTGAATCTGAAACTGATGGGCAGATTTTATGAATAGATTTTTTAGGAAAACTACTGGAAAACAGCAACATTCAAAAACAGATTATTTGAAGTACATGAAGTACATTTTTAGCGTGACTTAAAAATTTTCAGGATATTGCCCTGTTTTCACTGTTCTGTTTCAGTGAAGAGTTTATCCCTATGAATCATTGCTCTAATTAATAAGTTTGGGATAATTTCAACCATGGGTGGATTTGTGCAGAGAAGATTCTGCAGATAAATTTCTTTCATGGAAAAGCATTTGAATGTTACATGCACAAATGATATGGTTTTAAGAATGTCCTGAGAGAAATTCTGTGAAAAGAAAATAATAGGACAACAGAAGGGCAAATGCTTGTGAGTGCTTTTAATGATTCTTATGGTGGTTCTTCAAA
>JAOXYA010000025.1:50205911-50217230 GCA_028565675.1 Sorex palustris
TGGTCGGGGCGGGGAGGAAAGCTCAACCCACTCCCCTCCAAGGGGTCCCGGCGGCGAGGACAGTTCAGGCCCGGGGGGCAGTCTTCTCTTTATTAGGAATACTAAAATTGAAAAAAAGGAAAATGAAATCTACTTAAACTTTTTGTTTTGTTTTGTTTTTGGGTCACACCCGGTGATGCACAGGGGTTATTCCTGGCTCATGTACTCAGGGATGCTGGGAATTGAACCTGGGTTCGCTGCGTGTAAGGCAAATGCCCTACCTTCTGTGCTATCACTCCAGCCCCCAATGCTATCGCTTCAGCCTCCTAAACTTTTTATATATTCTGTTCATTAACAAAAAAATAAGGAGAATAATGACTTTCCCTTTTAGGTGGAAACCCAAATGATAGTATCTTGATTTTGACAACTTTCTGTAGAATTCATAGGATATCCAATCCCTTCATTTAAGATAATCTCCTGCCCTGGTCCCTTTCCTAGAGGTCTGTGGTGGACTGGAAGTACCTGCCCTCTCATCACAAGATTGGTTCTCGATCCTCAGCTGCTTACAGAAGACACCGGTGACACTTTCAGCACATTAGAAACCCAAAGGCTTTGGAGAAGTGGGGACCAGCAATTGGAGATAAAGACCAACTGTTGATGGGAAATGACCTATAGCCAACTGAATGATCAACTTCATATTTGTTAGGCCCAATACCCACATTTTCTGATGGTTCCTCTTTGTCCTGAGGCCAGGTTCTTGGCTCTGTTTTGGTTTAGTTTTAGGCTGCACCTGGAGTTGCTCAGGGCTTACTCTTGGCTCTGTGCTCAGGATCACTCTTGGCAGTGCTTGGAGGAACATATAGGGTGCCAGAGATCAAATCCGGGTCGACCCTATGCAAGGCAGATGCTTTACCCACTTTATTTATCTTCTTTTTGGCCTTTTGCATGTCCCCCCTTCCTTTTTTCCCCCCTTGTAGAGGCCCCAAATCCCTGGCTAGAGGGAGGAGGCAGATAAAACTGAGACTGGCTTCCTACAGTGTTAGTCCACTTCATTGACAAGCCTGGGGCCCATCCAGATGCATAGTTTGCCATTTTCTGTGGTGGTGCAACCTTGTTCTCTGATGATAGGGATGTGAGTTTTATTAGAGTTCTTTCAACAAACCGTGAGTCACCAAAGATTTCACAGCATTTCAGGAGAACCCGAACCACCATCCTTGGTTACTTTGCTTTTTTTTTAATTTTAATTTTAATGTATTCCTTTTTGTTCTGAACAAATGCTCTCCCCCATATTCCCCCACCTGCACCCACCTCCACCACACAGCAGACTTGCCCTTGGGAAAGATTGAGAAGAGACAGCAAACTTGGCTTCATCCTGTCAGTTCCTCAAAGGAATATCATTTCTATTTCTCTCACAGAGGTACTGTGAACGCGTCTTTTCATGGGTTTCTGTCGAAGGGCTTTCCAGTTCGCCCTCTGTGGTACTGGTACCATTTTAGAATGATCCATGGGGAAGCCTGATCACACTTCCATATTCTTTGTTAAAATTCACCTTGGGGGAATTTCACGGCATACATTTGACCCTGGAATTGTGTATGTCTCGAGAAGAGCTGGATTTTTGCTCTTTGCTGAGCGTTTTAGCAGCTGTCTGTCATTTGTATTGCAGGACAGTGGCGGGTGGGAGAGGGGTGACAGGGGGCAGGGGAATCACTCTTTGGAAATTCTTTAACATATGGAACAATTATGCCCAGCACCTTATAGTTTCTACAGTGGCATCCCATTACTTCACTGGACTCTTTGCACAAAAGCCCAGGACAAATCATTTTCTTTTTTTCAGGAAGTAAAGAAACATCACAGAAGCTTGGCAGGGCAATTTATTTTACTCTGGAATCACTGTCACTGTCACTGTTCTCCCGTTGTTCATCGATTTGCTCGAGCAGACCCAGTAACATCTCCATTGTGACACTTGTTACTGTGTTTGGCATATCGAATATGTCACGAGTAGCTTGCCAGACTTTGCCATGTGATACTCTCGGTAGCTTGCCAGGCTCTCCGAGAGGGGCAGAAGAATCGAACCCGGGATGCCCGGGTTGGCCGCGTGCAAGTCAAACGCCCGACCTGCTGTGCTACCGCTCTAGCCCCACTTTGGAATCAACAAATTAAAATTCTTCCTGCTTCTCCAACGTCTCTGGTTTGAAAGCCCAAGGCCTGTGGCCTGGCGCGGGTGGGTTAGCCCAGGCCGAGGGTGACTCAGGAGTGAGGGCCTGGCTGGTCTTAGGTGTGTGCCAAGGCACTGCTGCCCAGTTGCAATGGGATGGTGCTGTTCAGCCCCTTAACTAAAAGCTCGAGTGGGTGTCGCTAAAAGCACGGATCTGGGATCTGAGGGTATGACAGCCCCGGCTTCAATCCCAGCTCCAACCTACATCAACTGGTATGACATTCCACATGTCACTTAAACTGTCTCCTCGTTTTTCCCTCTCTGGGAATCTCCCTTTCTGCTTTGTGAGTTCCCGGTGAGGGGGCCCTGATGTCACGCAGGGAAGGCACTGAGCTTCTTCCTGTTTCTCAGGCAGGCCTTCATCTCCGAGGTTCGCATGGGGCTGTTGGTGCCACGAGGTCCGCTACATGGCCAAGCCTGAGCCAGTTGTGGTCCTTAGCGGTCATTGTGGGGTGGGCACAGCTCACCCTGGCACTCTGTCTGACAGAGCTGTGGGGACTAGAACATCTCAGTCACTGTCCTCTAACCTCTGGGGGATGTTGCACCACTGCTGTTGGTCCCAAGTACCCACGGTGGCTCAGCCTGGTGTGTTGGGAGCAGTAGCTTTTTAGGGAATGAGGGTTGAAGAGCTTTGGGGGCTGAGGGGATCCCATATCTTCAACTTCAGCTCATTTATAGGGTGAACTGGCCAGAGCACATTGCAGCCTCTGCCTCTGTTTCCCCAGCTTTAAGCTCATTCTAGCCATTGGATGACCAATGCAACTCCAGGGTGAGTGCCATGTCTCAGGAATTCTGTCACTCATTCCCCTGAACACCCACATCTCAGCTCACTGTTCATCGGCAAAACTATTCATTGTGCAGCGGACAAACCACACTTTGGTGAGCCGTGTACCACGGAAGTGTTCACTACAGTTTGGAACTGATAAGGCCCAAAAAATAGTTGCTGTGGGTTAGGGGTTGGGAGGGATACTGAGATCTTTTTCTTGAGACTCTGTAGTTTACAATGTGTTAAATAATGGATAGATTTTACTGGAGTGAAAATGCAGGCCTTGCATGTGGGCTATTACTGAATTAAGGCAGCATTATCAAATATACGGTCAAGGGACTGTTATCATATGGAAGCCAGAGCACTGCTGGGTGCAGCCCTGAAGGTCCTGAGCACACGCAAGGTGACCTGGGTACTCTCTGGACCATAGAACTGTATCTTGGGCTCCTGTAATTAACTTCCGGCCCAGATGGCTGAGAATCACAGGGAGGTCCCCTGAACAACCACTGGGAGGACCCACCATTCTAAAATAGATCGGATATATACACAATGGAATACTACACAGCAATTAGAAAAGATTAAATCTTGCATCTGCAACAACAGATGTGACTGAGACAATTTTGCTAAGCAAAATATGTCAGAAGCAGCAGGAAAACTTCGTGATGATTCTATGCATATATAAAATATAAAGAAATAAAATAAACAGACAAGACCAAAACAAAATAAATGGTTGAATTCTGATGACAGAACTGAGTTCAGCATAACAGGGAGAGGGACTTAGCAAGGATAGTTGGAAGCCAGTGGACTGTGGTACAAGAATATTGAAATTTTGAACATACAAAGAGGAGTGAACCTGAGTCCCTAAAACAATATACAGCATTGTACATCAATGTTACATCATCAACAAATAAGAATAAAACAGCATGCACTAATCTACTAAGTATAATCATAACCACAAACATAATTATAAATAACTATTTTATAGTAACTAACATAAAATCTTAGCCAAATATCCACAAATAGAACATGGAAAATATAAAAAATACTAGTTAAGATCTTATCTTGACTTAATTCTTAATTCATAAAGACTAGTCTACTTAACTTAAGCTTAAATAAAATATTTAAAAGAATTAAAGGATTACCACTAGTCAGGAAATCCATAAAGTTCCCAAATCAAAACTTTTGTCGAGTTTAGAATATTATGATTTGCAATAATGTTGGGGAAAGCCATTCAACCAGCTCCAGTTTTCAGAAGGGAAATACCACCAAAGAATGTGAAGAAACGTTGACAAGTTTCTTGATCCCACATGAGATTAATGTGTGTGTGGAGTTCTATATAAACATAAGTAAGCTCTGGTTTTATTTCATGACTTTTTTGCTCTATAGACATTTTTTGGGTCTGTTACTATAAACATTACCACTAAATTTTCTGCTCTGTGTTTCTGTGTTCTGAAGTAAAATAATAATACTTTGAACCAATCACTGCTGTGAGTACAGAACAAGCTTTTCAAAATAATTTCAAACACAATCCCTATTCATATACAAACTCAAGTCACCATTGGTCTGAAGAAAGAAATATGTGACTGGATGCTAGAGAAGAAATGGTTTTCTGGCACATGAGACTACAGAATTATAGACTCACTTAACCTCCAAACATTAGCTATCTAAGGACTCCAAAAATTTAGCCAATGATATGGCTTATTCTTATTTTTTCCCTGTATTTACATTAGTCTAAATAATATTGGCAAATGTAATGACACAAATTCATAGGAAATAAATAGTGGAGAGCTAGTATTCATTTCTCCAGATTTTTACTCATTAAAAGAAAATTGTTGGAATATCACAAGATATAGGAAATGTGGCTATTAGGGGCATCATTTTTCAGTGAATGACTGCTTTTGGTCTATGTTGCAAGTGAATCTTACCTGATTTTAGTTTACAACTGCATGGTTTCTTTAATAATATTTGCTATTTCATTGACCCATCAAAATAACACAATCAAATCAAATAATGTTGGAGCCAAAGCTTCTACAAATGTTAGATGGTCATCAATATAACATATAATAGAACTGGTATAGTAGAAGGCCAGATTGATAATACAGTGGGTAGGGTGCTTGCCTTGCATACTGCTGACCCAGGTCCAACCTCTGGCAACCCATATGGTACCTGAACCAGTGCCAAGAGTGATTGATCCATGAGCACAGAGCAAGGAGTAAGCTCTGAGGACCACTGGGTGTGCCCCCAAAACAAAAAACAAAAACAAAGACTTATTACAGTAGAAAAGATATTTTTTTATGGTGAACAGAAATATGTTTGAGAAATTAAATGGGACCTCAAAAGAGATGTACTCAAAACCCAAGAAATAAATACATCACAATAGTTTGCAGGCACAGGTGTGAAAAGCTCTGTGAGCATTTGGTGTGAGCTTTGAGGTTATGCTTTGATTCCCCCAAAGGCTCCTATGTTGAGAACTGAAACACTTAATGGCACTTATACCTGGACAGTGCAGGGAATTGTCTAAGGCCTTCAGATAGCTTGAAAACTGAGTCAGCCTTCCCATCAGTGGGGGAAATCTCCCATTTGGATCGCTAAACTCTGCCTGAACTTCCATCGCCCTCTTCCTTTCCCAATTTACACTGGGCTCTCATTTTTAGACTGCTTCTTCGACCTAAACAAACATGGGTCCCTCCAAAAGATTCTGCTATGTCTGGGCTGATAAATCTGTTTTATTGGTTTTTGAGTGCTTTTAGTTTTTTGTTTTGTTTTAATTTTGTGTCCCCTGTAGCAGTACTCAGAGCTTACTTCTGGTTCTGTGCTCAGGGATCACTCCTGGCAGGGCTTGGAGTCTATATTGGGTGCAGAGAATTAAACCCAAGTTGGGTGAATGCAAGGTTAAGTGCCCGGTCAGCTGTACTATATTTTCAGCCCCAGGCTGCTAATTTTTAAAAAAGTTATTCCTACTCCACAAAAAATGAATCATTCACCAATTGGTAACTGAGTACCCGATTTTATTCCAGAATCTATTTCACCTTTAGTTGATTCTACCCTCTGAGAACTCAGTGTTGGGCTGATCTCCCTGACAATATTTTTGATGCAATCCAGTTCCCAAAAATTGTAAGTCCTTGTGTCTGATGTAAACAAGGAGTAAAGGTAAAAAGGGCAAAAAATGGATTTTTTTTTCTGACAACAACAAAGAAAACCTCCCTTTTAACCTTTTCATTTAGAAGTGGAATAAATTCTATTATTTAATGGACCTTTTAAGCAGTCTTGTGAAACAAGCCCTTGCATTTATCAAGAGAACTATTGTCAGTACTTCAAACATTTGAATTCAAATAGCTAGCACAGATAATGTAAACTCACTTTAATCTTTTGAAAATGTCTGCAAGGAAAGGGAAGGAGGGGGAAAAACCCACCTCTTTCATTTGATGTTACATTTTATAGGCAGTCTTATACTTGCTCGCTGATTTAAAAAGCTGATTCCCTGGTCCTCTGTGTATTTAATGAGACTCTCCTTAAATAACATTGTCATTTATGGAAGATGCATGCCTAGAAGGTCATCTCAATGACTTTACCTCAAAGGCCTGAAAGGTCAATCCCACATAGTAGTCCTCCGACACTGTGATCCGCCACACACATTCCTTCATCGGCCTGTAGTCATCGGGATAATTAGGAGACTGGATCTGTCCTTCATTCTTGCGTATCTCACCTCCACAGATGGCTGAAGAAAGCAAAAGTGTCACAAATAAACCAAACCAGACCTGGCATTTCATTTTCATTTGCTTTGTAAGATAACATTGAAGTTTGGAGCCTGTAGAAATACAGAGTTCAGGTTATCAGTGTCAAAGCTGGTTGGCTGTGCTCTTGTAAATATTCAATGATTTAAAAAATAAAATACAGCAAAGGGCATGCAGTCACTTTAACTATAAATATGAATGATAGTCAGCACCGAAATATACATGTTTTTAAATCCCTACGAGTCCACACCTTTACCCCTGCAAATGAGTTTTCTTCGAACTGTTCATTGAAGCATCTGTAAGTGTATTTTATGTGAGTTATTCCTGGGATGTCCTGAACGGTCTGCTGGTCTTTGAACCTGATCAGGAGAATCCCAGAACACTGCTCCTCTGGCAGCCAGTGAGTTCCATGCATTCAACATCTGTGGCCCCATCCAAATCATCCTCTTCACTGCCATCCCGTTCGTCTTTGAAACAAAACGCTTCTGTTTACTTACCAGTTTAAGAGAAGCAGAAGTCATCTTTTAACTGACCTAAACTCCTCTGTTAGCAGAGTCAGGAGCTGGAAGGGTCTTTTCCACCCACAATCTGGCAAGAAGGAGCCATTTTGCAAGCCAGGAAGCACAATGCCTGTTTGTCGTTTTAGAGAAGTATAGAACAAAGCCCCTAATAAATTCCTCCTTGAATGCTGACTCTCTCTGTTAGTCAAAACACACTTCAGAAATGTGCACAAGCACTTTCTGTGCAGATTCTTCTAACAGAGCCCTGGGCAGTACAGCCAGGCACCACACAGGCAGAAGCTCGGTGCAAAGGAAAGCTGTCTGTCACCTCTTAATATTTGGATATTTCTGTTTGTTCCATTTGGAAACCAAATCTGGTTCTGCTCAATGCTCAATCCTGGTTCTGTGTTCAAGGGTGACTCCTGAATCTATGGTTCGTCAGTGCTTGGGGAACCAGATACAGTGCCAGGATCAAACCCAGGTTAGCTGCAGAAAAGGCAAGTGCCTTTCCTGTTGTATTATCTCTCTGGCCCCAATATTTTAATATTCTTATAAAAAATAGAGACATTTAAGAAATTTTGTGCATCCATTTTTCCATGGATACAACTCAGAGTCCATTTAAATGCTTCATTAAACAGACTATTTATGCTATTCAAATTTACTGAGTATTTTTATTGACATCATCCATATGAGAGTGGTCAGCAAAGTTTATAAACCCTTGTCATTAAAATATGGCTGCAGGATCAGTCTAGTTATGTGGGGGAGAACTTCTATTCCTGTTAAGAGACCTAAGAGAAAGAATCTCAAAAGTTCCATGTCACTTACCTTCGTAGACAGCTGCAAAGCCTTTTCCTACCCAATTACTGCTGCTCCGAAATTCAATCCACATTCTGCTGTCTGTGGAGGTAAGAACTTCAGGTACTTTATCCCCACAGAACCTACCTGAAAGAAATAAAAAAATAAAGAAAGACCCCTAAATATGGCTTTGCTATTCTACTTTTTTTTATTTACGACTGTGAAAAATACAGTTACAAAGCTGTTCATGATTGGGTTTTAGTCATACAGTGTTCCAACACCCATCTCTTTATCGATGTACATGTCCCACCACCAATGTCCCTAGTTTCCCTCCCACCTCTACTACCTTACAGCCTGCATCTATGGCAAGCAGGTTTCTCTGTCTGTTCCTCTCCCTCTCTTTCTCTCTCTCCCCCCTCTCTCCCTCTCTTTCCTCTCTCTCTCCCTCTTTCCCTCTCTCTTTTTCTCCCTCACCCTTTCTATCTCTCTCCCACCCCAACCCCACTCTTTTGGGCATTATGTTTTGCAATATAAGTACTAAAAAGTCATCATGTTTGTTCCTTTACCTACTTTCAGTACTCAGTTCTTGTCCAGAGCGATAATGTCCAACTATTATTGTACTAGTGGTCCCTTGTCTATCCTAACTTCCCTCCCTCAACATCACTTGTGGCAAGCTTTCAAGGATGGACCAGTCCATCTGTCTAGTTTCTACTGTCCTTGGGTATTAGTCTCATACTATGTTTTTGGTATCCCACTGTTAGCTACAAGTCAGTATAAATAAAATCTGTTTTGGTATGTTTGGTTAACTGATGTATCTGTGAATTGGTGAATCGGCTAGCTCATAAGATGCATTTGTATAAAGGTTTACTGGTACATTAAGGAGGAAAGCATTATTCTATGGAGAAAAGAAAGGGAACTACAAGTGATTATGAGAAATGGGTTAAATCATCACTCAAAGTCATTTGTGGGGAAGCAACTTGAATAAAGAATGTGCCTTGGCTCCAATTGGAGACAGCTCTCTCTCTCTCTATCTCTCTCTCTCTCTCTCTCTCTCACTCTCTCTCTCTCTCTCTCTCTCCAGATTCGATTATCACCTCTGGAAGATACTCTCTGTCACTTTCAAGTAACTCACATTATTGCATACATGGAGACAGAATGGCAAATGGTATTGGAGACTTGAGTGTGAGTTCTGATTGTTTTTCGAAGTGTGCATCCACAGGCAATTTGTATGAGCAAACAAACATTATAGTGTCAACTCTTCCTTTTTAACCTCGACCCTCCAAGCACATATCTGTTGCTTGGAGGGTTGAGTTTATATCTACTAAAGGGTGACAGAATGGTTACATGTGACAATGCACATGGAAATTCTGCCGTTCGCTTCTCATCCTTGGCAATGACACTATACATAGCTTTAGTGTGTATGAAAAATAGTAGCACTGCAGTGTAGCATTGTCCTCCCATTGTTCATCGATTTGCTCAAGTGGGCACCAGTAATGTCTCCATTGTGAGATTTCTTATTACTGTTATTGGCATATCAAATACATCACGGGTAGCTTGCCAGGCTTTGCTGTGCCAGCGGGATACTCTCAGTAGCTTGCTGGGAACTCCAAGAGGACCAGAGAAATCAAACCCAGGTCAGCCTGGGTCGACCATGTGCAAGACAAACACCCTACTCACTGTGCTATCACTCCAGCCCATGAAAAATCGTAGTCAACTTAAAATAAATCCATCCTACCAGGTGAAAAAAATGTCTTCTTAAATGTCAGTGGCACTGGGTTTCTTAAACTAGGCTTTACATACCAATTATCAGAATCTGTTGAAAGGAAGTCTGCAATTCAGAGGCATAGAGTCTCTGCCTCTGATGCCCCCTTTCAAGGGATTTTCATGCTGAGGACTCTGGAATACACTTATTTTGAAGAGCAAGGCAGTGAAAGCTTTTCACACAAGAACTCTGATCAGGGGGAGAAACTATAGTACAGTGGGTAGGGTGTTTGCTCTGCACACAGCCAACCCGGGTTCAATCTTCTGCATTTCATATGGTCGCCCAAGCACTAAAATGAGTAATTCCTGAGTGCAGAGCCAGGAATAACCCTTGAGCATCACTGAGTGTGATCCACAAAGCAAAAGAAAATAAAATAACTCTAATCAAACCAAATTAGTCTGATGAACCGTAATATACAAAGCATGGAATACTAATGTTCTCTAAAAGGCACTGCTTTTCAAGACAGTTTTACATTTATATTTGATATTTGAAATATATTTAGATTACAGGAAACTTGATTATATAAAATTTAATCTGCATGATGAGTTTAATGAAATGTTTTCTTGAGAACACATAAACTTCCCTATAAGTCCCTTCACCAAAGAAACTACATGTTCAAGACAATGTTTCTTCCACTTTTAATTGCACTACTTCAGCTCTTGACTTTTCCTTACATTCACACATTTCTACAGACATCTGGGTTTACAAAGGCTGCTGTGACTTAATATAAAAGTGCCCAATTGGCAGGTTATACTGGGGAAAAAGGGAGAGCTGTGTGGCACATATACACAATTGAGCAAAGTGACTTGTGGGAATTTAAGAAAAACTCACAAACTCAAAAAGAAAAAAAAGTCAATAAAGAGTAGATGCTTACATGGTCATTCAGCTCTCACCTTTAAGTAAAACATCGGGTAACAATGAAGTACTTCATGCAACTTAACTGTGTGGTCTGCGGTTAGACATTTGCAGCCTCCTTTCATGAGCACCAAATCTGAGCTACATTTGTGACACAAACTACAAACGCCTCTTCTCAGACACAAAAATCTCTCTAAGAAACAGACTGTGATGTGACAGAGCTAAGACATTTGGAGCAAGTAATTAAATACCAAGCATGTACTAACATTCAAGACCTCACTGCCTTAGCAAACACACACGTATTGGCACAATTTATCTGGTTTTCTCCTTAGAGTTACAATTTATAAATTAAAAATTCAGAAATATTATGCTGATAACTTGTTATCAGCATAATATATAGGGAAGCTATTTTTAATCAAATAGTAAATGATTAATTGCTACTTAATTCAAGCACTAGCTTACAATTTAAGCTTGCTTAACTCGATGAATCAGTCTGTAAACTTACTCTGACTTAAAAAGGTATAATAAAAATGGAAATACGGGCACCGTTTATAATTCAGAGAGAGGACTCTTAACAGAACATATTCTAGATGGGGGAGAATATATTCACAGGAATAGAAGAGGTAGATAATCTCTTACCAAGGAGAGGTGATTTTCTCCAGTATCCA
This sequence comes from Sorex palustris, assembly GCA_028565675.1. Taxonomy (NCBI): domain Eukaryota; kingdom Metazoa; phylum Chordata; class Mammalia; order Eulipotyphla; family Soricidae; genus Sorex; species Sorex palustris. The sequence continues at coordinate 50,217,186 of JAOXYA010000025.1, forward strand.
TCTCTTACTTCAATGTAGTCATACCAGCACAAGCTACTTTTGTAC
>JAOXYA010000025.1:50308279-50319131 GCA_028565675.1 Sorex palustris
CATGTCCTCTTTCAATTTAGCGGATATCTGTCTGACTGTTTCATTGAGTTGATTGAACATCTTAATGACTTCATATCAGTTAAATGAGTGCAGTCATTCTACACCTGTTTCTCTTCTTCTGACTCAGCATGACTTATCACTCAGCATGAAACTCTCCATTCCCATTCATTTATAAGAAAATTTCATGACTTCATTTTTTCCCTAATAGCTGTATAGTACTCCATTGTGTAGATGAGCCATAGTTTTCTTTAATCAGTCATCTGTTCTAGGACAATGGAGTTGATTCCAAATTCTAGATATTCTGACCAGTGCTGCATTGAACATACAGGTGCAGATGTTATTTCTCCTCTTGGTATTCTGGGGGTATATTCCCAGAAGTGGCATTACTGGGTCTAAAGAAGCTGAATATATAGTGTTTTGAGGAATGCCTATATTGTTTTTTTATCTTGTTTTGATTCAATTTTTTGAGTCATACCCAGCGATACTCAGAGTTTACTCCTGACTCTGCACTCAGGAATTACTCCGGAAGGTGCTTGTGAGACCATATGAGATGCCAGGGATTGAAGCCGAGTCTGTCATGTGCAAGGCAAAACCCTACCCGCTGTACTATTGCTCCAGCCACAAATGTCCATATTGTTTTCCAAAAAAACTGGATCAGCCTGCATTCCCACCAGCAATGAATAAGTCACTTTCTTCCTATATTCATGTCAGCACTGGTTGTTCTTACACTTTTTGATATGTGCCAATATCTGTAGGGTAAGGTGATATCTCATTCTTGTTTTGATTTGCATCTCCTGATCCTCACCATTATTTTTTTTTAATTTTTATTAGTGAGACACCATGAGGTACAATTGTAGACTTACAAATTTTTGTGCTTAGGTTTCAGTTATACAATGATCGAGTACCCATCCCTCCACCAGAGCCCATTCTCCACCACCACTGATCCCAGTACCTCTCCCACCCTCCATCCCCCCATCCCACTCTGCCTCTGTGGCAGGGCATTCCCTTTTGTTCTCTTTCTCCTTTTGGGTGCTGTGGTTTGCAAGAGAGGCATTGAGTGGCAATCATGTTCGGTCTATAGTCTACTTTCAGCATGCATCTCTCATCCTGGGAGGATCCTCCAAACACCTTTTGCTTGGTGCACCCTAAGGGAAAAGTTACTTCTATGCTTTTTTAGTAAAATTGAAAATTTGCCTCATTATTCAATCAATTTATTCTGTATGACCTCCAAGGAATTTCCCTTCCTTGGGGAATTTTTTTATTTACAAGTTGGGAAATAAACAGCAGAATTCTTCAGTGTACTACCTGCAAAGCCCACTTTTATGTACTGAACATTTTGTGTCCAAAGATAGTGGAACAAAAGTTTCAAAAAAGTCATGTTTTTCAAACTGAAGTACCAAGAAGGCACCCACAGTTTGTAAATAACATTGATTACACTGCAAAATTTTGAAGGTACAAGAAAAGTCCTATTATATCTAAATGATGTCATCATGAAATAGTTAATAACAAAATTGTGTTAAAATTCCCAATTAGTATGTATACAGCATTGAGTTTTAGAAATCATATCCAAGAGATAGACAGGAATGTATAATATTTCATTATATTATGAATATTGATATACTATATCAATATTATACATTATGTCAATATTTTATACATATTATATAAAATATATTATACATTAAATCAAATATTGATATAATATATATCAATTGATATATATTATATCAATATTTCTACCATTATGGTAGAAACAACCCAATATATAGCAAATGCTTACAATAGGAAAGAATATGTGACTCCATTCAATACTGATTTAGTTGGGAAATTAGGTAACAAAGGTTTCTTATATGTATTCTGCTCTTCTAAAATGAGTGACACAAAATAAGTAAAAAGTCATGATCCACATCACACCTTTCCTAACAAAAACACAGACAGGAATAACTAGGAAGGTAAAAATGTCATGTATTACATATGGGCAATCTCTATTTTTCACATGTCCTTAATAATGAGAAATTATATTTTCTGGGGGGAAAATTGCAAGATTTCTCCTTTCCATATGATGATTAAACTATCACAGAATTCCTACCCTCTTTCACAATTTTATGCCAATTAGTGGGCTCATATAGATTCCCATAAACACTGTAGCACTGTCCACCCGTTGTTCATCGATTTGCTCGAGCGGGCCCAGTAACGTCTCCATTGTGAGACTTGTTGTTACTGTGTTTGGCATATGGAACACATCATGGCTAGCTTTCCAGGCTTTGCCATGCGAGCAAGATACTCTGGGTAGCTTGTCGGGCTTTCTGAGAGGGGCAAAAAAAATGAACTCATGTACAATTTTGAAAGTAAAAATCGATTTATTTTAATTCAAATTATGAGCACAGAATAGAGCTAGCTTAAGGTAATTATAGAAAATCAGACCTGATTGCTAGGAAATTTGTAATGCTGTGGTACAGAAGAGTGAAGAGGAGAGTTTGGTCTGGTAAAGAAGACTTTCTGTTTATTATTTAACTTTATTTCAATGGTTATAATCACGTAGATATAAATGCACCATATGAAGGTAAATATTTAGTACTGCAATTTGCTAGAGCTATATGACCTGCATCATTAATAGAATGATAACTAAACAAACTTGACTCATATTTTGAATTAATATGATGAAAAGGAGTCAGGGAAAAAGTTCCAAGGGCTGACAAGGTGCCTGGCTTGTGTACATACTCAAGCACAATCCCCTGTACCACACAGTCCCCTATACATGTGACCCTGAAAGTCTAGCACTGAACTGATGACCTGCATGACCAGGATAAGTTTCATCCTAAATCACTCCTAGTCTCTTAAAGGAGTCTTCTCCCCATCTAGAATACATATATAAACATACATATATAAATATGTGTATATATATTCACGTATAGATAATATATGTATACATATATACCCATGAAAATGGCACCATACTAAGAAAAAGGAAGGAAAAAAGAAATTACAGAAACCATGAAAGTCAAAAGAAAAGAAAATTCTGGTAGTTTATATAAGAGAAGTCCTTGGAGACGTTTAAGGAAATAGCTGGAACTCATTTTGAGGTGGAAATATAAAGGCGTTTTCATAACTTTCTGTGATCAAAAACCTCTCCTAAGCAACAGAACAAGGAAATTATCATTTAAGAGATTTTCTTAAATAAAATTAAGAAACATCTGCAACTCAAAAGCAGCACGTCCTCCAAGAGAGTCATTTTCTTCAGGCATTTCATTATTAATGTTGATGACTGAAAGAAAATTTTCAGCCCATGTTGAATGAAAAGGTTTTATCTGAATATCTGGTTTTGTTACATGCTTAATTTGGGGGGCAGGGGGGTTGTTTTAGTTTTGTGCTTAAAGCACAGTCTCTGAGAACTTAATCACTGCCTTGAAGTGAGAACAACTGCTGTAAGTAGACAGGAGGAAGGAAGTAACTTGGCAGAATGCAGGGAGCATAAACTTCCTAGAAATAACGAAGAGGGAAAAAATTAAAATAATAATATTTTGAGGATAAATTGGATTCTTGGGCCACACCTTGTGATACTCGACACTTTCTCCTAGCTCTGCACTCAGGGATCACTCCTGGTGATACGTGAGAGCCATGTGTTGTGCCAGGGATTGAAATCAAGTCTCCAGCCCCTTAACATCTTATTCTTGTTTCATGACTATAACAGTGCTTTACTCATCAATAGCTGCATAAGAGCCCCATAAAAAATTGGGAGAGGGAAATGAACTGACAATTTTCTGAGGAAGACCAATGAATGGCAAAAAGGCACATGAAAAAATGCTCATCATGACTGATTATTAGGGAAATCCAAATCAAGACAATAAGGAGATATAATCTTACACCAGTGAGAATGTCACATATCAAGAATACTGGGAGCAATCTCCATTGGCAGGGATTTGGTGAAAAAGGAGCCCTCATCCACTCCTGGTGGGAATGTTGTCTGGTCAAATCCCTATGAAAAACAGTATAGAGGGTTTTCAGTAAACTCAGAATTGTGCTCTTATATGAGCCAGAAATTCCACTTTGGGGAATCTATTTCCAGGACAGAAAAACATTCATTCAAAAGGATGTATGCATGCCATTATTCATTGGAGCACTAAGTACAATAATTAAGATTTGGAATCAGCCTAGATGTCCAAGAACAGATCAGTGTATCATGAAGATGTAGCATATACACACTATGTGAGTAATGATGAAATCATGCAATGGAAATGGAAGACATCATGTTAAATGAAGTAAGCTAGAAGAAGGACAAAGATGGGATCACTTATATGTGGTATTTAGAATAACTGGATAAAGGAATGCAATGTTTTGAAAGGGAATGCTCAGGTCAACCTAGGCACCAGAGTATACTGAGGAGAAGGAAAGAAAGAGTGAAGGGGAATGGGGAGAAGAGACAGACGAGAAGGGGCCAAGTCAGGGGATTTAGGTACAGAAGGGGTATTAAGGGATGCACTGTGGAACTGTCCTCCCATTGTTCATCGATCTGTTGGAGCTTCTCCATTGTGAGACTTGTTGTTACTATATTTAGCATATCGAATATGTCACGGGTAACTTAACAGGCTTTGCCATGAGGGTGAGATACTCTGGGTAGCTTGCCGGGCTCTCTGAGAGGGGTGGAGGAATCGAACTCGGGTTGGCCAGGCCGGCGGCATGCAAGGCAAATGCCCTACCGCTGTGCTATCATTAAGGAATGATAGAGCCGAATATCCAAACCACAGAGTCAGCAACACTGAAATCAAGAGACTCAAACTTTAATAATTGAACTTAGAAAATTGCTTGTCAAGAGGGCAGGCTTGTGAGGGCAGAAGGGGATACAGGAAGGAATCTGGGAACATTGGTGGAGGGAAGTTGGCACTGGTGGTGGGATTAGTGCAGCAACAGTGTACGCCTAAAACTCAACTCTGAATAACTTTGTAAGTCATGTTCTTTAAAAATATTTAAATGTGTTTATCATGCTTTCTTAGCTTTCTTTTCAGTTCCTTTGCAGGTGAATCTTTTTTTATCACGTACTTTATCTTTAAGATAGTATCTTTTTGATATCCTATATGGATTCTAACTTTTCTCCCACTGACTATGCTGAAGGACAATAATAAATGATTTTTAAGGAATCTTAAGCATCAGAGAATAAAGAAAAAGACAAAAATGTAGATTTTTGAAATGTATACTTAATGGATTAGACTCCTCATGAATCTTATAAATCATCAGATTATTGAAATAAAAATTAAATACCTGACACTCATGAAAACATTATTTATTTTACCCAGCTTTACAGAGGGAGAAGTAACCAAAACATTAGGTAAATTTTGCAAAGCTGATGTGTAAAGCATGTTGATGTGATACACTTACATGTTACATACTAAATGGCTGTTACCCATAGCATGACCTAGTACCAAGTTAGCTATCAACTTCACTGGCATATTTCTGCCTTTTATTTTTTGTGGCAAGAACATTTAAGATATACTCTCCTCACAACTTTCATGTATATCCTATAATTTAATTAACTATGATAACCATACTGCACATGAGATTGCCAGATATTACCTATCTCAAAACTAGAATTGCATACTTTTGTCCCACTTCCCCCATCCTCTAGTCCGTTGTAACGCCCCTTCTCCTTTTTTGCTGTTCTTCTCTAAATTCAGCATTTTTAAATTCCTCTTAAGTGATAGCATGCAGTATTTAAGACACTGATATTTAAATGTGTGGGAAATAAGTAGCCTCCATGGAAGTAACAGTTCCATACTTCACTCAAACTTACAGAATATGAATATGTGTAAACTGTCATCAGTCAAATACACTTACTATGATATCCACAGAAACCATAAAAAAATCCATACCAAGGAACACACCCACTTAGAAATAAAGCTAGTGAATTTCCTAATTTTATTTCCATAAAGTAGAGTGAAACACATCACTATGTTAAAATCAATCAGTTGATAATGATACTTTAAAATAAGCACTGGTGCCATGCCAGACCCAAGCTGCACTGCATTGCTAAGCTGAGGATCTGAGCGCCTTACCAGCAGGCCACACTGCTGAGATGGCTATTACCTGGAGTGGTTCCAGGCACACTGAGCATTGGAGAAGGCCCACTATCCTCCCAAAGTAACATTTAATGCTAACTCAAAACTTTTAAAAACTAATTTATCACCGTTAGAAAATAAGCAGAAATTAAATTATTGCCTTTAAAATTGCATAAAGGCAATGAAACCTTTTATCCTGCAATTCCTATATAAATTTTGCCCGGCAAGCTCCCCATGACATATCTGATATGCCAAACATGTAACACCAAGTCTCACAATAGAGACGTTACTGGTTCCCCGCTCGAGCAAATCGATGAACAATGGGAGGACAGTGCTACAGTGCTACTTTTTAGGTCATACATACTACACGGTGCTCAGGGGTTACTCCTGACTCTACACTTAGGAATTACTCCTGGCAGTGCTCGGGAGGCCATATGGGATCAGGAGAATCAAACCTGGGTCGACAAGTACAAGGCAAACACCCTACCTAATATAGCATCACTCCAGCCCCTAAATTATAATGATTCTTCATCAAAAAATGACAGGATGCATCTTTAATAAACATATCAATAATATCTGACAAAATAACACTTTATGAATATCAAGAAATTAATCACTATAAGCAGCGGCAATGGTTGCTACAAAAAAAAAAGAATACTAAGCCAGGCATGATCTACATGCTGAGGGAAAAACACACCACCTGCAGCGACATCCAACTTGAGTGATTACAAGTCTGGGTCTCACTGACAATTGAAGTGCAAGGATTGTAGACGCCAGAAAAACAGCTGGCGCTCCGCAGAACTACAAATTCCCAAAACCTAGACTATGAGGAACTATTCCAGTAAAAGTTCTTCAAGTTAGTTTATAAGGAAAAGACAGAGACTGAAAGGAAGCTGGAGATTAAAGATGCTGAAAAAATACCCCACTTTAAAATGGCCAGGGTAAACTTTAGTGTCTAGGAATGCACTTTTGGCTGATAAAACCTTGAAGAAAAAGTCTCATTATGAAAATCAGGAGCATGGTTGCATGTGGAAAGCAGGGAAACCCATGATAGGGCCTAGGACGGCGCTGGGGCCAGGGAACTGTTTTATTTCTTGACTTGGCAGGTAGTAGAAAGATATTCACCTTATAATTCACTAACTTATATATTTGCTCTGTCTGGATTCTGACGTCTGAGTTTTATAATACTAAGGTCTAAAAGAGGTTAAACTTAGATCATGCACATTATTAGTACTACACTGAGATGACACATTGCCAGTGCAAGAGAGGTTGATGTCAGACACATAATATTTACTCTCTCGGCAGAATTCCTCGATGTGTTCCTAAGGTAACTAAGCATCAAACATTTGTCATGGGCTTTTCTGTCACACAGGTATTTCTTACATGATCTATTTACTGAAGCTTAAGAACTTCAAAAGCTCTGGGTCTTGACCTCAGACAAACCCTCTGTTTTAATCCCAATCCCACTCCTTTACATTGTAGTTTGGTGATTTAGCCCTTCTGGCTTTCATTTTATGTCTGACATGGAAATGACTGCTGATCATTGTTCTTTTCAAAGATTGAAAACAAATTTTAATATACAAAATGCCTAGAAAATCTGGTCCTAAAAATCTTACCTGCTCTTTCGATTACAGTGATGCCTTTTATACTTACATTATTTAACTGAATACCATGAAAAAGCCCTAAAATACTGATGATTATAAAATAGAGGAAACATTAAGTTTACGACCTGATCAGACTTACCATTTTTAGCTGAGTTCCTGTCATTAACTTTCATGTGTTCTGAGCCATTAAGAAATATTGCAGTGAATTTTTAATTACGGAATCTCGTAGACTTGGAAAGTGGCATATTAATGTGCCCAAAATTTCAGGAGGTTATTTACAAGGGAAGGAGACTCCCAGCAGCAGGGCTGAAAGTGAGACAAGAGTCTGTGGGAATGAGATTCTTGAGGAGGTAAAAGCATGTGGGGTAAAGTCAGAGAAATGATCCTTTCTATCTTACCTTGGGACATTTTCCTAAAGCCAACCAGTTGCCTAAGTATCTGATCGTATGCACTTTCTGCACCTCCGAAAAGACATTTGAATTATTCTCTGCCTCTCCTGTACCTTTAAGATGCCAGAATGGGTGAGGTACAGTTGTGGGCATCATCTATCTGAGACTGGAGAACTGGCATCCTCAAACGTCACACCCCCTGGAGAAGCGCTGTCCTCTGTGAAGGAGAGCTGCAGAGAAGGCTGTTGGCACTTGGAAAGGGAGGGTGGTTCCCATAGAGAAGGGGATGAGAAATGAGGGGTCTTTCCAGTCAAACAGAGAGGGGGAATAAAGCAGCTCACATAAATGAGCCACAGTGGATCAGTGACCAGGAGTGTGCCCGAGTCAAGCAGGAGCGGGGGGAGGCTCCAGATGAAATCCTGATGGCCATGAGCTTCCAGAAGCAAAATCCAGGTACGCAGGTTGAAGAACTAAGATTTCAGGCCACATGGCAGTAGTGGAGATGGGCTGTCCCTCTAGTCTCCCTGCTCACTTGGGGGTTCTGGCTTGTTATACCCACAATCTGCCTCAGAGCACCATCTCAGCACATCAGTGGCCTTGATCCAGAAACTCCACAATGAATCCCAAAATGAATTAGTTCTCTACAGAGATGTGTCTCGAGCCCCAAACATTTATAATTTTAGAATTCCAGAAGCATGTGGCCTCTTTTGTGACTGCTTGACCTCTCATGATATTCATAATAAGGAGTAGAAAATGAGTTGTCTAGCATCTGCCCCTGGAAGGCAGGCTTGAATGGAAGTGGGGAAATTTGAAAAAATGGTGGTGGGAAGATTTAATGGTGGTGGGATTGGTGTTGAAATATTGAATGGAATCAATTCATGTAAACAGGCTTATGAATTTTTTTAAAGGAGAGGAGAGGAAGTACAAGGGTAGGAACTAGAGAGGGCACTGGGGAGGGCAGGGGCTGCAGTGAGCAGACTGTGGAATCTAAGAGGGACATGCCTAGTGGGTGAGTGCCTTCCTCGCAGATGGACAGTGAGGTTAGAAGGAAGGCCAGTGCCAGTGTGGACTTTCCAACTCTCCGAGCGGCAGGGGGTGAGGAAAGCATTGTGGGTTATTTTCCGTGCCTTCAGCAGAGCATAAAGGGAGTTAATGGGTGATCCGGAGCTGATTCTTAAGGGAGTTGTTGCAACATAAATGAATGGCCTTGTAATTAAATCTTGGGGGACAAGTGGGAACAGCTCATGGGCCTTGGGATTGTCAACAGCAGTGACAGTCACCAGGTGTGCATCAGCAGGTTACAAGTTCATCATCCCTGCTTTCTACAGTGAACACTATTTAAGCACATGCCACCGGAGCCTCCCATTCCATCTCATTTTCAGGCTTATAGCTGAGCTTGATGATGGTATTTGCCCCCCTCTCATGGGCACAGTTTGTAAGATATTCCTATTTGCCTGCTCACTGTCCTGATGTAAACCACTATATAGATAGAACTTTATAAAGTTTATAAGACTTAGGAAGAGGAATACTTCAAAGACTCACTTTCTTCTAAAAAAAATATCTCAACCCAGAATCTGCCTGTGTAAAGAAATGACTTAGGAAGGGTGGATGGTATGGAACAGGGAAAAAGACATTTTCAGAGTTTTGAAGCCTAGAGAAACATGCCAGAGTTCAGGCAGCAGTACAGTGGGTATCTAAGAAAGCTGGGTTGGGGGGCTTCTCACGAGTGAGGACTAACTAGGAGCCTCATCCTGAAAGTTCTCTGGTAACATTTATTATCTTTAGATCTCACATCTTTTTCTTGTACTTTTTGTACTTTCCCAGGACAGGTTTCAGAGAAGGCAGAGGTAACTGATATGAAATGCGGTAGATTCTCATGTAATGTCATTTTGTTCAATATTGTTTCATGAAGCCAGAGATGAGTGGAAAATTCCTATAAAGACCTAAATAATACATTATTGTTGGTGTGCACATTCATTTTACTATGTATTATTTTTTAAAGTCACAAATACCCAGAGCTTAAAAAGCCATTGAAAGATGAAGATAACTGACATTTCATAGCCTACTCTTTGAGGTCCATCCCTTGTGTGACTTTCATCATCTGGGAGTTCTGCTTGCAGCCCAACTGTCAGTAACTCTTCTGACATTCTCACCCATCAACTTAGCCAAGATTCTGCTTTACCCTCAAAAGTCAGAAAGGGAATTATAACCATTTCCCCAGTGTCCAGCCACCTGCTAAGAATTTGTCAGTGCCTTAGACCACTTTTTCTTTGTAAAATATAATAACTCAGAAAGCACCGCTACAAGGTGAATGTCCAGTCATTTCAGGCATTTCTGAATGTGCTAATTTTAATAGAAAAAAAAATGCACTCAATATATATCCAATTACACTTAGAGGCAAGATGATTAGGCATATTAAGTTTAGCTCACAACTGAAAGCTACTAAGTTATTATTCAAGATGAAACGGGTTTTTTATTATTTCTAATGAGTTAGTTAGGAATTCAGCCAATGACTCAATATTTATCTTGATAAGCGTACTATTCATTGATACCAATAAACCAATTGAATAATTATAGATGCCATTTTATTAGTTTTCTTACAAATTCACAGTATCTATCATTAAAATGTCATTTGTAACAACAATATTTATAACAATAATATAAATATATAATATGTAAAATATAACAATGATATGGGCTGGAGCACAGCAGGTAGGGCATTTGCCTTGCACGCAGCCAACATGGCCGACCCGAGTTCAATTCCTCTGCCCCTCTCGGAGAGCCTGGCAAGCTACCGAGAGTATTCGAT
>JAOXYA010000025.1:50341451-50358493 GCA_028565675.1 Sorex palustris
AGCAGCCACTCTGGGGCGGGGGTGATCTTGGGTCCCTGCAGCTTGGGATCTGCCATGGAGACCTCCGCCACTCTCGGGGGCATTCACACATCATTTACATCCATAATGTACACTGTAAACCACTTTCCCCAATTGCCTGCATTTGAAAGAATGTTCTTCACACTCTTCATGGGTTCATAATCAAGTCAATGAGCACAACAGAAAGCCAATTCAACAAACACACAGAGCACAAACCTAATGTGTGAAACAATTTCATGTGATGCTCCACACCTGTGCCAAGAATGGGGCTGTGATAACTGAATTCCTCTCACATGCATTTCAGCCCTGCCTCCATCCACCTGGAAAGGCTGCTCTCACAAATCAGACCTGGGTGACACATGCAGCCTTACCTCTTCTGCACCACTTAACTGCAATTAAAGTATGGTGTGCACATTTTCCTTTGCACGAGATAATTGGAACATTTTGGCTGTACCTCTCTCGCCTAACAAAACTCTCTTGATTCGTAGCAGGGTTGGCCTCTCTCCCATACAACTGAAAGTATCCATGTGCTGGGATCACAGAGCGTGGAGAAAACACAAGGCTAGTGAAGGCAAGAGGAAGTCATAGTAGGGAGCGCCACAAGAGGTGGGAGCAATGCCAGAATCACCATCGCTTCAATATTGAGACCCAGCACATTTATACTGGCTGGAGAGTCAGCATGGAGGATTCAGGAAGTAGAAAGGCATCTGGAACACAGACCCCACACCAAGTTCTTTATATATATACACTGTGAAGGTGCTAGGACTCACTTAGCCAAAAAACTGCCATGACAGGCTCTGAGTAACTTAGACCTCTTCAAGGAACAAGAAAAGCAGAAAAAACAGATGCTTTTTGGGTCACACCTGGAGATGCACAGGGGCTACTCCTGGTTCTTCACTCAGGAATTACTCCTGGCAGTACTCAGGGGACCATATGGAATGCTGGGACTCTAACCCAGGTTGGCTGCATGCAAGGCAACTGCGCTACCCGCTGTGCTCTCACTCCAGCCCCCAAACCAGATGCTTTTGTCAAAGATTACATCTCCAAAATGAGATTAAGTCTCTGGAATGTAACTGTCAGGGAGTGAGCTGGATGTTGTGGACCAAAACATCAACAACAAAATATATGTATTCTTGCTGAGTAATGCTTACTTGCTAAAATGAAAATATAAGAACTTGCTGAATTTAGTGCTCAGAGTCCTTGTTGAAGCCTGCTGCACCAGGTGGATACTTGGACCCCAGCTAGATGGAACAATTAACCTCGCTATGTGATTTGCATTATCAGTTCTGTTCTATGTCCTTGAGGGGTGGTCGGCTCTGGACTCTAACAAAGGACAAACCTGCCATGCAATCTTGGGAGATACCAGTTTTCTCCCAGGGCCAATTATGGTGATAGGGTGATTATTGGAAGCTGCTTATAATTTGAAATGTAAATGTGGAAACTGTAATACTATGAGGTGAAATTTTCCCACAGGTCAGGTATATTAAGTACACAATTTCATTCTCTAGAAAGTTTTCCATTGAGCTCTTTCCTAGTAATGAGTGATGACTAGCATTTTTAAGGGTTTCAATGGGTGTCTTGAAGAGGCTTTGCCTTCCCTGTAATGCAGTATACATTATGACCCAATAATCTAAATACAAAACACTAAATGCCATGAAAATTACTGGGTGTTTGTGATCGAAAGGCTGAGGAAGAAGAATAGAATTCCTCCTTTCTTCAGGATTGTCAGTCCACTGAACAGATCCCAAAGTTGTACAAGAACAAAAATTACCCAGATAAACAGTTCCAGTCTACTCAAGGCGAAAGGAAAGTGTGCAAAATAAAACACTGGCTGACATTTCAGGGGCCAGACAGTGCCATTCAAGGTGACCTGTGATACACACTTCCTAGGTGGTGACAGTTTAATGCAGGTGAGAAATGTAAGGAAGGAAGTGTCCTACCCTCCTACCTCTGCACGCTTGTGTCTGAATCTCTGTAATGACTCTCCTGGTTTATCAAATGATGGTACCCATTGCAAACTGCTAAAATACCTTTTAAAAAGGGAATGATTTCAATATCACATGATATATAAAATTAGAGTCTAGGGAAAATTTAGCAGCACTTCTGACTTAATGTATGCTTTCAGCTTTCAGAACAATCATTGAAGAAATGTTTTTTTTTTCCTAATATGACCCACAGAACTGGGAGTAAGCCCTGAGGATCACCAGGTATAATACAAAAACAAAAAAAGAAGGAAAGAAAACATTTCAGTTTACTTTCTGGATTTCAATTAATACCAACTTGACAATACCTCTTAATAAAATATATAGCTGAGCTCTTTTAAACAGCTTGGCAGGGTTAGCATACATTTTGTAAGAATCTGGCAGAACAAGCATTGCATTAGCTAGCCCACAATGTCTCAAAAGCTCATAGTCAATAATCCATCTTGAGGGCCGGCAAATAGTAAGAACTACATAAATAAGCTCGGGATTCCATCCTCCTGCTTTCTGGGGAACAAGACAGTCTGTGCCATTCATTTCATAGCTTTGAGGCTAGACATTTCTGTGTGTAATGTTCCTCCCCAAGCTATACTAGTCATTAGATAAGTTATGGAAAATAAGAAGGCCTGTTAAATTGTTCCACTCCAACCATGGCAGAGAAGATGAATTCTTCCTGCCTCCTTCAGGAGGGAAGTCACAGGTTCAATTCCACCTTTTGGAAAAGGAAAGAACTGTAAGTGGCCTCAAAATTGTCCCAAAAGAGAACCCCTTCTATCCATAGGAAGCCTAGCCTAGCCCAGGCCTGGCTAAGGGTTCAAAATGGCCAAGGGTGGTGAGCAGGTTCCTCCTCTCTCTCTACCCAGACACCAGATGGTCCCTGCAGGCTCCTGCACAAGTCCTCATCTTATACAGATTATTGGACTCCTTAGAAAAAAAAATTTTAGAAAAGCTGACAGAGGGTCCTTGTTTTAAATATTGTAAGCAGTTGGGACTAAAGTACTATTAGAAACAACAGATGAAAGAAGAAATATTCCCATCAATAAAGAGCTGGCACTTCGCTTTATCTACCCGAGTTTGAAAATTGTTATTCTCACCAACGTTCCTCCTTTTAAGGCTCTCTACTTAAAAGGCCGAAGGATTGATGAATGTGACAAATATTGTCGAAAGGTTTACCAAGGACATAGCATCAGTGACAGGCAAGCTGGTGCAATTGTTTAAATTGGGAAAGTTGTTAAAGGGTATAAAAACAGGATTAATACAGATACACTGGGAGAAGACAATAGCTTCTCTAGAAGGAACCAGATATTGTTTAGAATAGATTTTTGTGGAAAAGTGAACTGCCATGAACTGAGGAGACAAGCTGTGACATCCTACATTGACCTTCAAAAACAGCTTCAGTGGACTGTTTTGTTTTGTGTTTGTTATGGGCCCACACCTAGTGGTGCTCCTGAATCATATGTGGTAGGGGGGATAGAATTGGGTTAGGCCATGTATAAGGCATGTGCCCTAGTGTCTGGACTATCTCTTGCGTTCCTCTTGCACACCTTTAACTATTCCACAGAGGACTACACAGAAAAGGTGCATAGAAAGCAGAAGCAGTCCATAAATTATTGCAAAGCTCCCCTAGAGAAATAATTTCACATAGAAATTTGCATTTGCCAATACAACTACCCTCTCTGAGACTTAAAAAGTAGGAAGACCTCAGGAAATTCTCAGCAAACCAAGAGGAAATTTAGAGCTGGCATAGTTTGAGAATATATTTAAGAGGAAAAACTGATTTTATTTCCACCAAAAACAGAAATTGTCCTTAGTGAATGAAAAAAAGTACACAGGCCCTCAGGACATGGATTTAAGAATTATTATTGGCAAATGAAGATGAGTGTCCAAGTATATAAGAAGTAATACATTACTCAGGCATTTCCTTCACAAAACAGTCATTGCTGGGCTGGCACTATAGAAAAGGAGAGAGGAAAATCTTTAAGATGAAAGACTGAAAATGAGAACAAAAGAGTCTCTTGGTGAGGAGCAATTGTATGAAATGTATTTTTAACAGAAGGGTTTGGCAGTCTGAAGAGGTGCGGACCAAGAAATAGCCATCTGCAAATATAAGCTTATGAGAGAATAAAAGTAGACAAAGGGGTTTAAATATCAAATGCCAAAATGCAGTAGCCTGGAGAATGCCAAGGAAGCTAGGAAGTACAGTGTGGAGGACAAAATCATGACAGGATCTTAAACTATAACTTGATCATAATAAAGAGCAGAAAGAATTCCTTAGGATTCTGATGCCCCTCTTTGTAGGGAAAGACGTATGAAGAATGTCTCTATAGCTAAATCAGCCTTGAAATTCACTGACATTGCATCATACACAGCTTCCCCTAGCCCACCAAAAAACACAAGACATTTGTTTAACATATTCAAAGTAGAAAGTCTTTTTGTCTTTTCCAGTTTCCTCAATCTTGCCTAAGAAGACAAGAAGGAAACCCCTTAACCTCATCAGACATAGTAGTCTCCACTCATCATTTAAATCATGTATTTCTTCACTCTTCCTTATTGGAGAGTATATTTATAGTTGCCAGCATTTTCCCGATATACCTTTCAATAGAACATGAGGAAAGAAAGCAGGAAGGAAGGAAAGTGGGGGGGGGAATAGGAAGTTTGGAGGAGGAAGAGTGTTTGTGAATGCTTGATTTGGCAGGTCTCTGTTGTCCCATAGAAGCTCTAGACAAATTGCACAGGGAATTCAGCTGGCTCTTCATAGATCTGAATACTCAGATTAACACCTCTAGGCATAGTAGCACAACAATGAAATGGAACACCTCAAACTCTGTTCTGGAATAATTTCCTGCTGGGTCAGCATCCCAGAGTCTCTCAACCCCCTCCAGAACTAGAGCTAGAGAAATCTAAGTTCGCAGGATTATTTTCTGCCCAAAGGCAGCCAGACACCCCTTTGAATTATCTGCTTCTTTGTGTCTATTTATACAGAGATTAATTACCTCTAGTCTGGCCTAATGGATTTGGCTAAATAAATATAGCTGAAGCAATGTAATACAGACTTGTTTGGATTCACTTATACTAAAAAAAAAAAATAAAAATAAAAAACCCTCTCTAAATAAATCATCAGTTAATGAAATTAATGTGGTTTCCTTTTTGTTCTATGGCTTCCTGAAACTGAAATTTGTGTTTTATATTAGTATATATAATTATATAAATTTATCTTGTTTCACAAATATAGTCATGATGACATATGTTAGCAAGTCAGAATTAAAGACTTTTTTCTTGGGTAACATTTGATCTTGGTTAGAATAAAAGCTTGTATGTGAGAGATGAAGGTCAATATTAACCACCTACAAATACTGAGAACGTGTTTAGGACATACTGGATCCTGCACCATCCTATCCCAGACCTCAACATTCAAAGTCAGTTATGACCTCTGTCCCCAAGGATTTTATTTTCAAATTTCTTCGGAAAAGATGAAACTGTGTTGTTGTTCATTTCACTAGTGTTAGACATAAATAACTGTTTCTACTAAACTCCAGGTAAGCCTGGATCTATGTCTCTTGTTTATATTTCTAGAAAGTTCCCAGCAGGCCAACTAAGAATGCTGGGTAATCATTCAGCGCAGACAGGCTTTGCATCCCAGGGGATTCGGAATCAATTTCTGGGTGATTGTCACGAATGCAATTGACCCCATCTAACATTAGTTTTCCTATCTGTACAATAATAATAATATTAACAACAAAGCCCACCATATTGGGTTGTTTGGTTAAACTGAAATGACATATTCAAAATGCTTTGAAACCATTAAGATAAATTGTCATGGTAATTAGCATGACATAGAGCCTTGGTACAGCTGAGAAATATCTGGATCCCTAAGTAGTAAAGATTAGAAAGGCACCTTTATTTCACTCTGCTTTTTGGAAAGGGCAGACAAAGGTGCCCAGGGAAATGAAGGGAGCCCTCTCTTGCTTTGGCCTAGCTATCTCTCACAGAGCTGTCCTGACCTTTCTTATTTTAATGACCCCTTCTTTGAGTCTTGTTTGGGATTTCAATGTACTATTTAATGTTTTTCCTGTTATTACAACTTTTACTTGTCTTATACAGTGCCAAAAGGGAGGCAGGCACTAAAATTTTGCCACTCTAGCCAAGATGTAAATTAAAGCCTTTCATTTCACTAAATTAAAAAAGCAAGGTCAATAATTTTAAAAAGGGATCTCAGATTCTGAGTATGCTTCTCAAGATTCCACTTTAGCTGTCCTTATTTCTTTTTCATTGCACCACACACACACACACACACACACACACACACCCCTATCTCTTTTACCTAAAGACTGGGAAGACATAAACCTAATGTAATCATCTGCTCAAAGTTGCTTTTGTTTTAGTTTTTAGTTTTAGCTGTTTTGTTAAAAAAATAAACTTAAAAGAAAAAAAACTAAATTCTATTAAAATTTTTCTCTTGCTCTATCTGGAGTGGGAAACATTTTTCCACCAAGGACCACCTGGATAACACCATCAGACCACACTGTAAGGGCAGACTGGCAGTGGGCAGCTTAGGACAGGTACCAGATCAGGTACGAGGGGTAGAACACCTGATTTCACAGGTCTTACAAGGTTCACAGGCTGGACCTCCCCCACCCCTGCTCTAGATATTTGCTAAGAAAAATAAACTTTTATGTTTGAAGTGTTTCAATACACACTTCATTTGTGAATGGGGACTTGGTAAGACCAATTACTTAAATTTAAAAAATGGAAATTATTCTTACATAGAAGAGGGGAAAAAAAACACCAAGTTCCCATCAACTGCAACTTTGGAAAATTTCTAAATATAAAATAAGCCTGAAACAATATTACTTCTGAAACTCTTAGCTAAAGTTTGGTACTACTTAAAATTGACTCACATTTGAATGTAAGCATATTTTAAAAAGCAGAAATTATACTTTAATCCGTGCAGAAAACGAGATTTATTCACTTGGACTTTCTCATGTTGATAGCTGTATCCGCCTGGACCCCCTGTAGAAATAGCACGCTTCATTTCTACCCTACCTAAAACAAGTGAGGCACAACATCCAGCCAGTGGCAAACATTATTCAAAACAAATGTCCCAATCAAAATGCTTGCAGATTTATTTAATACTAGTTACCGAGCCACTTGTCCCCCACCAGAGCAGGCCAGTATCTTGTCCTCCAAAAACCAGGGGTAGGGGGAGGCAGATTGAGAGCTAAAGGTGACAGAAGGACACTGAGAAGCAAAAGAAAGTGGTGGATGCTGATGGGGGGTGTGGTTCGAGAATGAATTATGCATGAAACCCCACCATTAACAGTACTGTAAACCATGGCACCTAAAACAATTAAATTTTCAATTAAATTTTTAAAAATTAAGTGCATTAACTCAGTATGCTGAGTTTGGTACTGACAACATTTAGAGACTCCTTTGACTTTGGAGCCTCTACAGCAAGAGTGGAAGGAGAAGGAGCTGGACCACGCTACAGCAAGCCATGTTTTATCCTGGTCAGCACAAGGTGCCGTCCAAGAACCGTGGGGCAGGGGGATTTCCTGCAGTTTTTGTTCTGTGCGGGCCCCTCTAGAGCTCAAGGGGAGCTGAATAAAGTTGAGGGACCCACGGACATAAAAAAAAATAAAAGGTTTGACAGTCCCAGCTGGAGCCTGGCAAAGGCTGGAGAGCAGGCGATGCCGTGGCTCCTTGGCGCACACCCCTTCCTCTTTGCCTCGCCAAAGCCCACACCTCGAAGCTAGGACAGAACGTGCCATCAGCTTGCAAACAACTCCCGGAGTCTGCCCCCCTGCGTGCGTCTAAACTTCCTTCCCTATTCCGAGAGTTCACACCGAATGCGTGTCACCTGGACAGCCTCTGACAGGGCCCCCGGGCCGCGGGTTCACGTGACCAGGGGCCCTGGCACATGTGGCTCAGAGATGGCGGGAGGGGGGACACGCTCTCCTGGTGACACCCCCCAAGTCTCTCCATCCCCCGGGGGCTGTAGGCGAGCACTGAGGGACAGTCCAAGGAGACACGGAGCTTTCGGCAGTGGACATCCTACTGCAGTTCCCAGGGGTGAACTCAGAAAGGGAAACGCGAGTTTGAATGGGGTTGCAACTTGGGCACATAAAAAAAGAAAAAGAAAAAAAAGAGTTGTGTGCAGCGTGCGAACTTTCCAAGGTCACCGTCGTCCACTCCCCTGGAACCCAGCCTTGACATCCCCAGTAAAAGCATTGGCAGCGGTGTCTCAGGGTACCATCTCCATCCCTACCCACCTCTGGGGGAAAATGCAGGCGAGCGCCGGGGAACCGCGTCCGGGAACAAAGACGAGCTGGGGCCCCCCTCCAGAAGCCCACAGCCCGATGGGGCACCGGGGCTGCAACTCCCTCCCGCAAACAAGGCGAATCTGGCTGCTGCTAGGGGGATCTCGTTTCGTTGGGCCGGGGGATTCGGGACTCCAGGACGTTCCCCCCGCCCCCCGAAACTCGGAGACTGGAGCTTGGCAGCCGATGCCACTAGCACGGAACTCTGGGCAACTCCGGCCGCTGCAGCGGCCACCGGGCGGAGGGGAGGTAAAGTGGGGAGGAGAAAGGCGAC
Source organism: Sorex palustris (assembly GCA_028565675.1). Lineage (NCBI taxonomy): Eukaryota > Metazoa > Chordata > Mammalia > Eulipotyphla > Soricidae > Sorex > Sorex palustris. The sequence goes on from JAOXYA010000025.1 coordinate 50,350,040, forward strand.
AGAGGGAGAGAGGAGGAGGGGCTGGCGGGAGAGCGCGAGGGAAACAGGTGAGGTCCCCCCCGCCACCCGCCGACTCCCGGCGCGCGTCCCCACCTGGCCCCGCACTGACCGGCTTTGCACGGGTCCTTGTAATCGATCGTGTCCGCCTTCTCCTCCTCGTTGCCATCCGAAGTGAATTCGTAGTCGAGGCCCGCGCAGCCCCGCGGCTCCCCGCACAAAACGATCCCCGAGGCCACCAGCCACAAGAGCATCCTCGGGGCGAGCGCCTCCGGCCCCATCCTCCTCCCCGGGAGGCACTAGGGGGGGGGCGGGGGGTGGGGGGGGACCGGGCGCGGGAAGTGCGGCGGCCGCGCGTGCAAGGCGCGGGGCTCCTCGGCGGCTTCCCCGGGCTCAGGTGTCCGGGAACATGCGGGTGCCGTCGGGACGGCGCGAAGTTGGCGCGGGGCCCGTGGGGGGCAGGTAAGGCGCTCTGGCCCGCGGGGCTCTCCCGGGGAGCGTCGCCCGCCCGCCCGCCTGCCTCGGCCCTCCGGCTCGGGGAGCGGCGTCCGGCGGGCTCAGCGCGCCCCGGAGCTCGGGCTCCTGCGCCGCGCCCCCGCCTCTGCCCGGACCCCGCGGCCGAGCGCGAGCCGCCGCCGCCTGCGCCCGCTGCCGCCGCTCCGGGAAGATGAATCCGGTCTGCACATCAGCACATCTGAACTGAAAGGGGAGACCGAAGAAGGGGGTGGGGGGCCGGCATTTCCCCGCCGCCAGACCTTAAAAGCCTGCAGCAGCCCGCACAGCCGCTGAAGGCGAGGAGAGCCCGAGCGTGAGGATGCACAGTTTGCCTCCCCGCCGCCGGCCCGGGCGGTCTTTTTTACCCTCTTCCTAACTTGAAAAAAAAAAATCTTCGCAGCATCTAACCCAATCACTTGCATCCTGCTTACTTATTCATACAATCAGGGTCAGGATCCGGGCCACCGCGTCTTCTCTGACTTCTTTTGATAACCGTCTACAAACAAACCGACACGAATGCACGGACAATTCCATTTAGATTTTTATTAAAGATTTTTAAATGACTAGATTATGTATCTGCGTCCAAGAACAGCAATTAAAGAGATGATGTACGTGTCAGTGAGGGGTGCCAGACCGGGGGTGGCGCGGGGAGTCGTGAAGGTAACTTCGCGGCAAAGCTTTCCCCTCCCCCCAAATAAACAGCGGACTATGGGGTTCTTTGCTTGGCTTCCACTTAACCTTAGGGAAGCCCCGGACAGGAGGAGGAAAAAGTGTATTCTCTTCTTCCACTTAAAAACTGACGACTTTCAAAACCCTCCACCCAACAAAAGTTTTAATCAGACCAAAGATCTCCCCAATGGCAATTAAATACAAAATTAAATCCCAAGTCGAGTTGTGCAGATTGCAGCTGCAGGAAACGCCAGGACCTCGCAGATGGGCCGGCTCTGTGGCTCACGTGGGCGCAGGAAGGGAAGTTGGAAGGAATACTCGGGAAGCCAATTTTCTGTGACAGTTCTGGCGCCCGTGCTCAGAGTCCGGCAGTACAAGGCGGGGTTAGCTTGTTTTAACTCTTCAGCGCAGGATAGGCAAGGTAGACCACATGCCAGCCAGGCAGGCACAAAACAAACACAGGTTGTGGGATATTGGGGAGGGGGTGGGAGGGTGGGGGCGAGAATCAGAGGAAATCTGTGCAAACCCCCGATGGGAGCAATTCAGAGGTTTCCCCACATCTGCAAGTAGTTTCTAAAATAGGTGAGAGGAAGACATCTCCTCCCCCCAATTTCCCAAGGAATTGGTGACTGGGAGCTCTCCTGTTTCCAACTAATTTTTGAATTGTCATTTCAGAGTGGCAGAGGAAAAAGCTCTTCTGCTGTCTTTTCATTTTTATTTAACACTACAGCATTTTCCCCTTGCCAAGTTACGACCACTCACTTGCAGTTTCATCTGGAAACACACAAACCCCATTACTACATACATACATATCTACACAACAGCCACATAAACACACCCTACCACACACCACCACATACACATACTCCACCACCACCATACCACACACAAATACACACATACCCCACCACCACATATACATTACCACATACACACATCCTACCACATACACAAATATGCCACCACATACACACATATATACCCTACTACACACACATACACATCCCTCACCAGTACCACCTATATACATACACACACACATACACACATGTTTGATAGACCCGATCTGGGATTAGGAGATTTGCCCATGATTTTTGTTTTTGTTTTTTTAGAGGAAAAATAGAGCCACATATCCAAGAAGTAACAACTATTTCCAACTCTTTCCACAAGTAAAAGGTTGGAAGAAATGGATAGAACTCACTTATTCCAAGTTCCTGGAAAAACAGGTTTTCTGGAAGGTCTGGGCAAAGAAGGGCCTCTCTTCTGTAGATCTTACACTTTGAACCTGAAGCCAACAGCATAGAGCATTCAGAAACAATATCCAATAAGCAGGTGGAGGTATTTGGGTTTTAAAGTTTCTTGCTGAGTCATTCTCAAATTCTTTTTACCCTTAACAAAAAGTTTGCATAATTAATAATGATGCTACTCTAGTGCAGGGCTAAACAGGAATGTATTCGGCTTGAGAATCTGAAAGCCCAGAAATTTTGACTTTCCTTACTCTTAACATTTGAGCTATTGGATATGACCCCACTCCTACCCACAGAAATTTCAAAGCTTCCTTAACTAATCTAATTGTAAAAATACTTTGACTCTTTTAGCATGGGTAAGTCTGTAAGAATTTGTACCAGGAGTTTGCCTAAAAATCATTTCATTTTCAGAACATGTTTTGTTCATTTGTAATTTAAAATTATCTACTCATCATATGACACCTACTATTTCTTTACAGAATTTGTCATTTATTTTTAGAATTTTATTTACGTGTTTATCTTATGTTGGGGCCACTGTGACTACACCTCGCATTCCCGCCTCTGTTCCCCTGACCAGTGCACTGTGCTATAGCATGGATCAAACATGCAAACATGCACAAGCAGGCATGTGCTCTGCCATTTAACAATCTCCCCAGCCCCTACTTTTATAATTTAATGAATTTGTAATCCAGAGTTAGAGTGATTGACATAGTAGGACCTCATATAAAAATATAAAATGAAGATTGTTAGCTAAAGTAGTCACAGAGAATATTTATATCACAATATTCTAGGCTTCAACCATTGGTTTATTTTTAATTATTTATTAAATATAATAATAAAATACCTACCTTTAAACTTCATTTTTAATATTTGTTATTATTACAGGCTAAATATAGATTTTGTACTTCCTATGCGAAAGCATAAATTTTCAAGAATTCGCAAAAAATAGGGAATATGCATATGAAAAAGGCGCTGAGGGTTTTGTCAACTTTTTTTTTTTGTTTATAAAAAGGCACATATATGCTCTGTGTGAGAATCCAATTTCTTCAGCAAGACTTAAAAAAAAAATTTAAACTGTGTTAGAAAACAACAACATAAAAAAAGCCAGCACGTGATTCCTGTAGTAACTCCTGAGCTGAGGTCCCATTGACTGGCAGTGTCCTAAGAGGATCCCCACCTATGACAGGACCCTATCAGCCCCAACAAACCTGGAAAATCACCTGAGACAGTTAAAGCAAGAGACATTCCATGCCTGTTTGCTACCACAGAAACAGAATTTAACTTACTTTAGATAATATCAGCTAGAAAACTTTATTTTCGAATCTAGCTAATTTCTGAGAAACAAAGTATAATTTTGTTGTTGATAATATGAAATCAAGTACAGGTCTTCCCTGCTTCTCCAATGTAAGATTTGTCAGTCTTCCCTACAAGCTACCCAGTTTTGACTAATGGGAAGAAACTTGAGGAAGATTTTTCACTCTAACAAGAGGTGAGAAGTGAAAGCATTTATGTGTGACTGTATGTTAGTAATGTTTTGGGTTTGATGTATGAATTGACATAATTTAGTAGGTTAGTGTGTGTATGTGTGTGTGTGTGTGTGTGTGTGTGTGTGTGTGTGTGTCAGAGGGTGCTGGAAACATTTTCACATAAATTACTGACAATTATTTCTTTAATGGCATTTGGGCTGCCCTAAAGTTTCAGAAAAATGCTCTACCTTCAAATACTGGGGTATTTTTACATACAATGTTGCTCTCATGCCCCTTGTTAAATGCTATTACAATAATAATAAATAATAGAAGCATTAACAATAGTAGCAGTGGTAACAGCAGTAATAATTAGGGTAGTAATTCATCCATGTATGGAATAAAACCTTCCTGTTCTCCTAGGTTTCATAGTCCCCCACCCAAGTAAACACTATTTAAGTGTTAACCAAATAGTCTGTATTTAAACCAACACCTATATAAGTCTTATTTTATGATCCAAACAGAAAATATTGGCAATTTCATATGGGTCAACATATTGAAAGCTTTAAAATGAAAAACCCTATTTTGCATTAATGTTGCTGTTCTTCTGAAAGAATTTATATGTTACTAATCAAATATTTTTAAAGTAAATATGATTATCGTCTTTGGTTTTTGACCATTAGTGTTGTTGTTTTTTAATCTTGCATTCTATAAATTTTTATATCACTTTATGTCACATGTCAACACTGCAGGATGTTACCGACTCACTAATTAGAATGGTATCACATCCAATCTAAATCTTTCTTGCTGCTTTCTAAGTAACAAATAGTGTCAGAGAAACAAAATGCAAAATGAAAATATGAACAGAAGGCAACATTTACTTCACAATGAAACCATTGTCGAAGGTGTTGGTGTGGTAAGACAAAGATGCACACTTTCCTAGGAAAATGAAAGGTGAAGGACTTTTCTTTCTGCTTTCTGGGCTTCTGGGCTCCAGCCTGTGCCTGGTCATTCCTAGGTCTCTGGTTGTTTGCTCACTACCCTGGTGTTTTACCCTCAGAATGGGTAATAGAGACACCTCTGTGTTTATGGATGTGAGTCAGCCCAGACCTCTACCTCCCCCCCAACACCCTTCATTCTGATGTGGCTCTGCAGCAGGCACACAGATTATATCTTTACCAGCTTTCCTCTTAGACTCAATCTGAGGCAATCTACCGCACCTCCTAATTCATGCCCCACAGTGTGCCACTGAAGCCACTAATGGCACAGGAAATCAGAGTAGGTGTCAATGATGAGTCTTAATAGTTTTATATGTGTGTGTATAAGAGAAAAAAATACCAAGTCTGCAATCACATGTTTTTTTATGATGCGTAGGTTAAAAAACAAGTTAGTTTCGTTAAGACATCGTCCATGGTAAAGGCAGAGTGGAGAAGTGAACTGATAATTTGAGAGTATTAATCTAATTAAATTCCTCTTTCTCTCCACTCACACCGCAAACATGGCTTTTGCCTTTCCATCACAATTCTACTCATTCTTCCCTAACTCCTCCTGGATTTATTTGCTGGCTGCATTACGATGATTTTTAGTTGTTATATGTCTCAAGAAACCACCGACTTTTGCTGAAAAACCATCTATGCCTAATGACATCTGGAAATAGTTATTTCTTCATTCAGACATCAGTTCTGCCAAAGGGCAATGGAGAGAAGGGAGGGAGTCAGAAGGAAGTCATCATCTATTCCCTGCATGGTGGAATGCAGGTTGAGTTCACTAATAGTCAGTGGTGCCACCTCCATACCAAGCCTCCACCTTTGAAAGGAAAAGTCTGGCGCTTGGAAGCTGCCTGAAATTCTGGTCTTCTGCTGACCAGCTTAGCAACTCTGGACCCACTGTGTTAACTTCATGTGTCCTCAAGCGTCCTCAGTCATAAAATGGCATCAGCGGTCACTCAGCTGTTGGATGCAGTGTTGGAAAGATGTATGCATGAAACTGTAATTAACAATACTATACATTAAATAACGGAGACAGGAATAATCTTAGGGGTAATAGTACTTGAAGAATTCTTCTAGGGATATTAATTACTGTATGTGAAGAATTCTGTAGTTCTTAGCACAGAACAAACTTCTGGCATCTCCCAATTACTGTCCTCTGTTTGTTTGCTTGTTTAGGGACCACACCCAGCAACGCTCAAGAGTTACTCCTGGATCTGCTGTCAGGAATTACTCCTGGCAATGCACAGGAGATGATATGGGATGCCAGGGATCAAACCAGGCCAGGCACATGCAAGGTGAGCACCCTACCCAATATCGATCACCCAATCACTGTCCTCTTAGGGGAGCTCCAAAGTGTCCCACTGTTCCTCACCCCAGTGACTATGGATTGTTTGCAGAACCTTTTTTTTTCTTTGATTTCACTTAGAGCTTTAAAGTTGAAGGTGCAGGGGTTTCAAATTTACACTGAAAAGAAACCACAAGAAAACTGGTTTGGAACTCAGGCTTTGGGTATATGCCACTGTCCCCCTGTATCCCTGTATCCCCCCAACCCAGGGCATGTAATCGCTTTCTTACCATATAGGATTCCCAGTCTCTCTCTCTCTCTCTCTCTCTCTCTCTCTCTCTCTAATAAAACTATTTCACTTCATCAAATAAAACTAGTTCACTTCATAAAAGAAGAACATAGGTTTCAGCAGCAGCAAACACAGCTGTAAGTCTGTAAGTTTGACTCTGATTCTGCTATTTAGCTGTTGCTCTGCCCTGGGCAAATTATTTCCCTAGCTCCACACTCCTAATGCTTGCAACAAGAATGAAAAACCTAATAGCACTGAACTGAGCTTAAAGTGAGATTAGCGTAGCAATGTACTTTCTTGAGAAAAGAAGCAGATAAAAAGGTAGTTGCTGTTATCAGTTAGCAAGTACCTCCCTAGTATTCATTCTATAGAGAAAATCTCTACCACGAGAGCCTGTGCCAAGACATTCTGCACACGTGCATGCAACACACACACACACACACACACGCACGCACACGCACACAATTGATTTCAAGTTAGAAAAAGTTTTGTTTGAAAATTTTCGCTTACACCAACATCTGCTTACATCAAGTTAAATCAAAGTTTGGATGACCTCACTGGGGTTGCTTATCAATTCCCCATAACGTATTTTCTTTTCTTTCTTTCTTTTTTTTTTATTAGTGAAACACTGTAAGATGCAATTGTAGACTTACAAACTTTTGTGCTTGGGTTTCAGTTATACAAAGATCAGGTACTTCCACCAGTGCCCATTTCGCACCACCAATGAACCCAGTAGCCCTCCCAACCCCCAATCCCCCCCACCTCTGTGGCAGGGCATTCCCTTCTGCTCTCTCTATCCTTTAGGATCTTGTGGTTTGCAATAGAGGTATTGAGTGGCCATCATGTTCAGTCTATGGTCTACTTTCAGCACGCATCTCTTGACTGACATCTAGACTGCCTCTCAGCCAGTGCTGCTCTCTCCCCTAATTTAGCTAAGTGGGTGCTATGTTTATACCTTCATGCTCTGAGCATAAGGCATTTCTCCCAACTTTTTCTATGTAGTTTCCCTACCAAATGAAGTTCGTACAGCATCTCATTCTACTTATTTTATGAAGATAAAAATATAGACAGATAACTTGGATAAGTCAGACTTTATACTTCTGATATAACTTAATGGTTTAGATAACTTGATTTTTAAAATAAAATATCGAAGGAGTATCAAGTATTTGTGAGAACATTTCCAAACCCCAGATCAATCACTTGAGACATTTTTGTCTAATGTTCTGCTATTTTCTTTTTCAGGGAGAAGGTTTACACCCTGCAGTGCTTGAGTTTCACTCCCACAGTGATGTTCAGGGGTCACTTCTAAAAGAGCTGGGGAACACCAGTCTGGATGGGATGTAACACAGAAGGCGACCAATCTTGACTCACCGAAGAGTAACACAGAAGGCTTAACCTAAAACAACATCTCAGTAATCCCTCACACCAGGACTGAATGTCTCCATGGTGAGATACAATGATTTGCACTAATTTTCTTATAAGAAATTTTTTTTCATCATTCTGTTAGCTATTTATTGATAACAAGCAACATAACTTATTGTGGGCCCATATGGCAGAGGCCTGAGGGGTGATTGGGAAAATTGGAGACAATGGTGGAGGGAAGGTGATAAGAGAGGTGGGATTGGTGTTGGAATATTGACGGTCTTATAACAATCATCATGAACAAGTTGTAAACCACAGTGTTTATACAAAAACGTAAGGGGGAGGAATTTACATAAGTAAGCCTTACCTATTTCATGTAAACCAATATATTTTAGCACAGAGTTTCTTTCAAGGTTTTATTAATGACAAGAAAGACATGATTAATACCATATGAGATCCAAATATAAAATAAAATTTAATTCAATATATCTTAGGTTCCAGAGTTGAACATTTACTTATGTAAATGAGAAGCATTTTAAAAAAAATATTGTGTTAAAGTATTATTTCCCCTCTCAGAGAGACTGACAAGCTACCGAGAGGATCTTGCCTGCACGGCAGAGCCTGGCAAGCTCCCCGTGACGTATTCGATATGCCAAAC
>JAOXYA010000025.1:50414619-50440029 GCA_028565675.1 Sorex palustris
AAAGAGCAGTAGAATAAATAGAAGAGAGCTGCATGAGTTTTTAAGGTACACCAACTAAAAAAAAAATATTCATTTCACCAGCCTGTAGCTAGCTAGTTTAATCAGCAAGATATGCTGGCCAAGTATCCAGATAAAATACTACATTTTCCACTAGTTATTGAGTACAACTGAGATTCATGTGGCATATAAAATACCCCGCACAGCAGAGTAAGGCCCCAAAACCAAAAAATTAAAAGATATGCTATTTTTGAACCTAGTTTAGGTACTTCTTTAATCGGCACCATAAAAATTATTAAAAGAACAGAATAGAGGAACTCATCATAATACATTTTTAAATGTGTAGTAGTTTTTGTTAGGGTGAAGAATAATTTCTGTATCTACTTTGCACACAGCCAAATGTGCTATGAAATATTATTTATGTGCTTGACAAATTCCCAAGTATAGCATCAGCCTTGCTAAAATACTCTTTGGCACGACACTGCACTTCTAATTTTAGCAATATGGCTGACAGCATTTTCTTGGTCTCTCAAAAGATGACCAGCCAAAATTTCACTGAATATATTTCCATAGAATTTAATACTTAGTTTCCTCTTTATAGAAAGTAAATCCCCTGAGTGTGATACAAAAACCTCAGATACAACCATTAACCTTATCAGGTCTTAGAAAAGGAAAAGAAAAAGATCTTATGTGAATATCATCATTAATTAATAATTTTGCCACTTTGAAAGATTAAAGTGAGCTAAAATTAAAGTGAGAAAAACAAATTTCATATCAAATACAGATATCTCAACTGTAGCACCACTGTAACTGAAACTATTTACCACTCATTTTATCTGATGACAGCGCTGTGCACTTACCTAATATAGGGTTTTACAGTCTCTCTTGGTCCTAAATTGTTTATAGAGAGAAGGATTAGTAGAGATAAGTACATGAAGAACATACTTTTAAATATGTTCAAAACAAAGTCATTAGGAGGCAACCGAAATTAAAATTAAATCACTTATGAATATTCACTGCAGTGGAAACTCACTTGACACTGCTTAATATGATTGCAATCTAGATTTCTTAAAGATAAATTTTACAATTACAATATGAAAAAAGAAGTGAGTAGGGAAATCCATTGACATTTGAATGTCAGTGTCTTGGTTCCTCCAATTGGAACCAAACTTCATTTTGGCTCTAAGTTTCCATTTCAGTATCTACATTGTCATGCTCATCTGTAAATATAGTAACACAATGCTGTGCCAAGAAGCAAGGGCAACAGCAAGCCTAGAGAAATCTATAAAGTCATGTTTAGGAAAGAACTGGATTGCTTATAAATGTCAAACGATGTATAAGGAGAAGCAGTTCAATCACAACAAATTTTCTACTACTTTGTTTATAAGATTTAAAATACCCTGAAGTCAATGCGGGGGGAGTGAGGGGAGAGACCTACAGGCTTCTAGTTAAATATGAGAACTTCCCTCTTCACTTACACTCCCAAAGAAATCCGAACGCGTGGTCAGAGATCCTTTTTGCAACCTAAGTGCTGATTTTAGATGTCACAGTCAAGGCTGCTTCAAAGTCATGAGTTTCAAGCTACCTACTGAGTAGGACTTAACTCTCATAGCTCATCCTCAGAGGTAAATGAGCAACAAGCACCCTGCAGAGATTTAGCCCAGTGCCCTCCTATGAGCCAAAGGCAAGTCCTTAAACCCTTTATTAACATCATTGGTCAAACATAGACCAGGAAAATTCCTACTTGGAAAAGTAAAGAATACAAGTGATATAAGTTACAGAATTCTGACAAATGTCTGCTGGCTATGAAGTTAGGTCAATTATGATGTTTGTGTTCGTATAGTGGGAATGATAAAATCAGAGCATTAACTATCATTTACAAAGTGTACATTATCTGTCAGGCACTGTGCTAAAATATCAAGTAGTGGTTTTCAACCACTGGTCCGTGGATTGCTATTGGACCACAGAAATTTCCTGCTGATATCCAATATGGTTATTGCTATTTAACTGCCAGAAGTTTTTCAACCACCAGGGTGACCAGTGTTGATTCTCAGGTGTCATAAGATTAAAAACCACTGAGAAAATACCTTAGTTTAATCCCAGTATCTTAACCCTCTTTAATCCTAAAGATCTGAAGTTGAATGGTTTTACTACTGGCCTAAATTTTCTTAACTAGTGAGTGACAGAATTAGGATTCTAAACCAACAAGTTTGGTTCCAAGGTATACCGTGAAGGAGTTTTCATGTTTGTCTAAGGCATGATTTAAGATGTCACTGCTATTTCTTTTGTTCCTCCACTTTTACTAAAATATAATTGCCGTATAACTTTAGTATTTAAGATATATAACAGTGATTTGATATGCAAGGATACATTATTTTATTGCACTGGTTCTACTGCACTTTACAAGTTTTTTTTTAATATTTGAAGTAATTCCTACCTCTGTGCCACATTTCAGGAATTCTCATCATTCAAACGTTTTTATCTATGTTATTACCTTTTTTGGTGATCAGTGGTCTTTGATAGGTGTCATTGTTAGGGAATACCACAAATCCTACCCATGTCAGATGGTGAAATTAATAAAATGTCCTGATTGCTCCACTGAGCAATCTCTCTCCCTCTCCTCAGACCTACTTAATCCCTAAATCCCAATATTAAAATTTGGTGATTAACAATGGACTCAAAATATTTAAGTGAAAGTAACCATCATACATCTTTCACTTCAAAATAAATGATTAACCATAGTGAAAAAAATGTATGCAGAAAACCAAGAGAGGACTACATATATGCCTCTTCTACCAAATAGCAAAATTGTGAATGCAAAGGAAAAGTTCTTTATAGAATTTAAATGTACTACTCCAATGAACATACCAATCACTTAAAAAGCAAAACAGACTTATTGCTGAAATGAACCATTTAGTGATCTGTATAAAAGCTCAAACTAGACCACAGATTCTCTTATGTCAAAGCCTAATCCTGAGCAATAGTCTTCTCTTCAATTCTATAATAGCTGAGAGAAGGGGAGGAATCTGGAGAAGAAACACTTGAAGCTAGCAGAGGTTCGTTCATGAGGCTTAAGAAGTCAATTCCGTAACATGAAATAGACGGTGAAATAACAAGTAGTTATGGAGAAACTGCAGCAAATTTTCCAGAAAATCTAGGTAAGATCTCTGATGAAGGTGACCATATGAAACAGCAGATTTTCGGTACAGACAAAACAGCCCCTCAATAGAAAAAGATGCTATCTAGGATTCTAGAATTTTCAGAGCTAAAGAGAAATCAAGGTCTGGATTCTGAGAGTCAAAGGACAAGAAGACTTTCAGGCTAGGGGCTGAATTCTCTTGACTTTAAGTTAAAGCTAATGCTCCCTTACCTTTCCAAAACAATAGGGTTCTTAAGAATGATGCCAAATCCATCCTGCCTATGACCTTTAAATGGAATGCAAAATCCTGAATAATAGCACTTAAAAATAAAATAATATGGCTTACTATTTAAAATCAACTATTAAAAAATATTTTTAATATTGCTTCTCTTTGACAATGCTCCTGATTACCCAAGAACATTGATAGAGATATACACATATTTATTGTGGGGGGCAGAAGGGGGGGAATGGTTCTGGGAGCAGGGACCCACTAAGTGAAAGTCTCTGAAGACTGAGCCAGATGGTTGAATGCCAGGAACCAAGGATGTGGTCATGATCAGAAAATACAATGCCAGAGACCACCAGCTCCACCCTCACAGTACTTGAGGGCCTCCATGGCTATACCTTAATTGTCAGGAGACCATGGTGCCAAGTATTAAACCAGTGTAGGGCACATGGCATGGCATGTAAGCACCTTAACCCTGGTATTATCCCCTCATATCTGAGATATAAAAAAATCAATGTTGTTTTAATGCCTGTTAGCATCCATTCTTCAGCCTATGGGAGTAATTATGGGTCAGGGAGATGGGTCAAAGGGCTGGAGCTCAGATATGAGTTCCATCCTTCGCACCGCATCATTGCTTGAGAAGTGCTGAGAGTGCCCCCACAAAAGGAGGTATTTTGTATTCAGTTTCTGTTTAATAAATATATTTTGGGGGCTGGAGAGAGCACAGAGGTTAAGTCAATTGCCCTGGTTCAACCTTCTACAATGCATTTGGCTCCTTAGCACCACCAGGGGTGATCCCTGATCACAGAGTAGTAGTGAGCCCTAAATATAACCGGGTGTGGCTCAAACTGTCATGCTCCCCCAACTCCTCCCCAAAATTATTAAAGGTGCCCTTACATGAGAAGGAAAACACATTCACTCACTTCCTCTCTCTTCACCCCACCTCTGGAGTATCACAGAAAAGAGGTCATGTGAGGACAGAGTGAAAAGGAAGCCATCTATCAGCCAGAGGATCATCCTCACCCGGAACCAAGTTTATTGGTCCTTGGATCTTGACTTCCAATTACCAGAGCTGTGACAAGATAAATGTGCCTTTTAAGAATCCCAGTTTGATATTTTTCTATGACTGTCTGAAGTGACTACTCTATTCTTTCTGATAGGGAGCTAATGACATCTGAGGGCAATAGTATCGTATGTCCAAAGGTGGGAAAAAGAAACCTTTGCATCCAGAGGAAAGAAAATGGAGCTCTCTCACATAGTCTGCATCTATTTCATGCATCCCTGAAAAATAAGTGGAAACAATCAGAAAAAAAATAAGTGGAAACAATAGTCTCACTGATCCATTTAGACCTGCTTCTGGATGATTTGTCTTATTTACCTTGACATTGGGCTGGAAGGATAGCATAGTGGGTAGGATGTTTACCTTGCACACGGCTGACCTGGGTTTGATTCCTCCACCAATCTCGGAGAGCCCAGCAAGCTACTGAGAGTATCCCCCTGCACGGCAGAGCCTGGCAAGCTCCCCATGGCCAAAAGCAGTAACAATACGACTCACAATGGGGACTTACTGGTGCCCGCTGGAGCAAATCGATGAACAACGGGAGGACAGTGCTACAGTGCAACATTGACATAAGACTCTCCAGAGCGAGCTATTTGCAAATATTTTTGTTTTAGCAGCTTGAGTACACTCTTAAAGTGGGGAATGGAGGGCAGGCAAAATTGTACAGGAAGTAAAACACTTGCCTTAAATGCAGCTGACCCCAGTTTGACCTCTAACACCTCACATGGTACCCCAAGCTAACACCTCACATGGTCCCCCAAGCACCAGACTCATTCCTAAGCAGAACCAGGAGTAAGCCCTAAACACCTCCAGGTGTGGCTCAAAAGCATTTTTTTTTGGGGGGGGGGTTACACCTGGCGATGCACATACTCCTGGATCTGCACTCAGGAATTATCCCTGGAAGTGCTCAGGGAACAATATGGGATGCTGGGAATTGAACCCGGGTTGGCTGCTTGAAAGGCAAATGCCCTACCCACTGTGCTATTGCTCTAGCCCCTCAAAAGCTTTTTTTTAAAAAAAAAGAAGTGAGTGGAAGAGTAAATCATAGAAAAGTTAGTTTCTATGCCACAGAATCCACGTTGTGGTATATTTCATGTTTCATGCATCTAACTCTAAGTTCACTTCCAGTTTCAACCCTAGTTGTGTGATCATTTAGTAAGAATTTAAGAAAACCCGGGCCAGAGAGACAGTTAAATGGGTTCAGGTACGTGCTTTGCACATGGGAGGCACAGTTTTATCGCAAGCTTAACGGGGAGTGACCCCCGACAAACCACACCAGCAGTATCCCTGAGTACTCCCAGCAGTGCCCGTCAACCCATCCTTGCAAAGCAAAGAAATTAAGAGGAAAATCAGGAATCTTCTAGCAGCAGTGGGCGTGGGCAGAGCCTTGGCTCTGTGTGACTGTCCGAAGCCACTTTAGTCATACTCAGCTACAAAGAACAACTGTTGGCCTGAGAAGAGCTTTAAGAGAGTATCCCAGTTTCTCTCTATCACTGTGCTTGGTTTTCTTGCAAAGCAACAGGACGCTTCTTCAAAAGAGTCTAAGCCAAGGGATTCTGGTTTTACAATACCAGAGTTTTGTTAGCTTTTGTATTTCTACAACATTAGGAATCTCAGAGGGGCTCCTTAATTGTTTGCAAAGCTTAATAATGTGTGCGAGAACTGTTTCTCTTTCCCCCACCTTTCATTTCTCGACATTCTGCCTTTCAACATCCCTAATTTCTGGAACATTTTTTAATTCTCACTCTCTGCCAACTGTAAAAGTCAAGGATAGTACAAAAACATTCAGTTTGGCCAACTGCCAGTGAATTCTGCTGGAGGGATCAGCCTCAGGCCCAGGCTGTGAATATCACCTGTGTTAGACGGCACACAACTTTGCCATTATACAGCTTCATGGTTCTAATTGTGCAAATAGAATTCTGAAGTGATCTCTTTATAGGTCAGGGTAATCTGACTTAAGAACAATAATTTATTTTTTTTAGAAAATGAAAACTAACATTGTATTTTAGTATTCTAAATCCTTATTGGAAATTCATACTTCACTTAGCCATATATATTTATGTATTATATTCTTTTGTGGGCCAGGTATGTGGTTCAGCAGTAGAACTTGTAACTTGAATATGTAGAACCCTGGGTTCAATCCCTGACATCACAAAACATCTACCAATAAAGTTTGTCGCAGGCAACGCTCAGTCACCAGCTCCTCCAGGGTGGATACCTTGGACAGATGGATAAATTAATACTTACACTTAACCCAAGTTTTACCCAAGAGTGTCAAAAAGAATTCCCTTATAACACAAGCAGTTTTGAGAAACAAATATGTAAATCCAGCCCAACTAAGAAGTCTTTTGATTCATTTGTCACGTGGTCAGAGAAGATGTCCAGTAAATATTTTGTGGTGACAGGATAATTTTGAATGTATTCCATGCCAGAGAAATCCCAGTGAAGTGTAGCTATTTCCCAAGGCACGACACATTCAGGCTCCAATTTTAAATCAGCAGTGATTCGCTTGACTGAGGGAACTAGACAGAGGTCAGTGGAGGAGCCAGCCAGAAGTTGGAAGTGGAATATTGCTGGCTTGCAGCCCTGTTCTAGTAACGACCCCACCCTGTTTTTCCCAAGAGAACAAATGTACACTTGATAACCAAGCAGGTGGCATGAGCTACAGTCATAAACAGCTGCTTTCCTGTAAGGGAGATGTGAACTAGTTTATGGATCCTCGGGCTTTCCTGTGGGGAAGCCATTATGTCCAGCTAAAGTTGTAACTGAAAACCTCCATCTTCATCTCAGCCTTTCTTCTCATGCACACTCTGAACCCTCTTCAGCTTGCTCCCCTCTTGGATGCATTTGGAAACACATACAAGCTGCTTCTGGGACACAAGGAAACCAGGGAAAAACTAAAATCATTTGATTTGTTTGTGTGAAGAAGACTGCAGTGGATTTTGGTCCACCTGCCAGTTAATGTCTTAATACCAAAGAAAGTCAATGGTCTTCCATGGATCTCTTTCTGTTTTGCACTTGTTTATTTCTTTTGCTTCTCTAATGAATTTCATGGCTTTGGAATGCCAACCATTAAACGGAATTAAGATCAAGCTCATTATTTAGAGCCAAAAGGTTATAATCAACTCCACTCCAACAATCAACCAATATCCTTTTGTTTACTTGAAATATAACAGGAAAACTACCATGTGCCTAAATGACTCAGAGAGTTATGTTCATAATTGCTTATTGAATTTTCCTAATTAATCAGAACTCTTTGGCACAAAGAGTCCAACTGTTGAGACCTGAGACATAGGGCTGGCAAAAAAAAAAAAAGAAAAGAAAAGAATGTGTCAGCAGAATTTGTCTTTTGTGCAATCTATGTGCTACCTGGCACAAAAAGTACTTTGCAAATCTTGATTAAGATTACACACAATGGTTAATTAGCAGAGTTTTTCTTTGTCCTTAGAAACTTCTTTAGACTCTGAGACATTAATGAATTGAGGAATGAGAGTTTTCCTTGTGTTGTATGTAAGAAAAAGAGAGCAAATTTGACTTGTTTTCCAAAGGATATCCCTTGTGCTGACCATATTCCATGGCGTGAGTGAGCCCTGTGGTACCACAGCCAAAGACAAGCTGGCCAAAGAAAACGCTGACCCTACTGAATTTGAGTGTGTCAATGAGTTTTATGGTGAATGAAGAGTGACTGTAAAGTTAATCTCTTATTTATGTTACACTGTGATAATCCTCTCTAATAGTAACAACAGCCACAAAAGTCAGGAAGTTAAAAGAATTAACGCAAAAGAATTTTTTTCCCTTGGATCATCTTTTGTTTGGACAGGTTGCAGTATTAATTTGATGGTGGCTTTATTAAAAAATTTCTATATGTCTAATTAAATGCCTATATTAAAACATATATTTACAGGAATACAAAAAAGGTTAATTTAGAATCGCACATTATGAAGAGTAAATTTACATATATTAACAACAAAAAAGCCTTTTTTAAAGTTAGATATGAAATAGAAATCAAGGTCCAAAAGCATTCAGAACAATCCTGGAAATGATTTAGGATTTGTATTTTTTTTAAAGTTGGTGAGGAATAATTTAAAGGTCATTTTTCAGCTTAGAGAAATTCCTTTACAAACGTTTTCAGTAATAATACAGTAAAAAGAAACATTTAAGCATATTGTAAAAATATTCTGGTTAGATGAGAAATGATTTCCTGAGGGAATTCAATTACTAGAATAAATCACCAAAAGCAAATTCTAAAATCTTTTTCCTTAGAGATTTTTAAGTTACGATGCATTTCATCTCTCCAGGACAGTTTTGTATGAAGATAGATAATCATAATGCATGATTTCAGAGAGAGTATGGATTTTTCTGACTATGAGTAAGAATTTCTTCAAAGATACTTAATATGAGAAAACACATGAATTAGATTCCAATGGAGTAACTGAGAAAACAAGCACAGTTTTACAGAAGCTTTCGGCACTTCATAGAAAATAAACATCTCTCAGCATACATGTTGCTGCTATAAAGCTGTGTAAAATTGTTAGCTTGGATTTTGGCTCTTTTACTACATGAGCATAACTGTCCATGAACTCATATTTGGAAGCCTGAGCAATTACATAATTCATTCGATTGTGCCAAGATCAGTACTATTTGTTGTTGAGTGTGGTTTGTTTATGAAAAATAGTGATCATATATCATACCAGAAAAGGCCCCAGAAAATGAGGTTAGATATTAAAATTGTCATGGGACAATTTTGAGAAGAATTTCACTAAGGAGAAGATATTTTCACTAATGAATGAAGACAGGTTTAACTCCTGTAATGTAATTTTATACTAATCTCAGGGATATAATACAATCTTCTGAAGGATTTATGTAGCAATAACCATATCACTATTCCTGAGTAAAATAAATCAAAGCCACTCAACAGATACATTGCTCATGTCTCTATACATCTCTAAAATTAATGAATATGTGAGATAAAGAGACATTTTTTTGAAATGAGTTGAAAAAAAGGATAGACAGAGCTTATGACAGGCATATAAGAGAAGGAAAAATAACAATATGCCAACTGAACAGACAGAAACTGTCCCGGCAGAACTAGGAGAAACTAGATATGGTGATGCCTCCCCCGATAGAAACAGTGTCAAGGACAAGGCTGCATGCTTGCGTCAACAGCCAGAGGAGGAAACCAAGACCATGAGGACTAACCAAGATAAGATTGGACAATGGCAACACTGGTGATGCTCCTGCTCAGAGACCGAAGCCGTACAAGAGGAGGAGGGATGACATATATTTGAGGAAGATAAGAGACAACAATAACCTAGATCTGTCCTTAGATTTGTACAGTGGTTGTGAAAGTTTGCATGAGTCATGGTAGAACCAGAGAATGAAGGATGCTGAAAACCCAACAGAAAAGAAAATCCTGCTCCTTCTGACAGCTGTTGTGCACAAAGCAACTGTGACCAAATCCTCCTCCCTGCTCCTCTCCCTAAGCTCCAGGATGCATTAAGGTTCCTCCTGACAGTGTTCAGGCCATGGCCTTATTTAATTATTTAATATTTTTTTCTTGAGGCGTGGGACATCAACCACCCCACATCCCACCACCACAGCCCCAGGTCTCATGCATGCAAGGCACGTGCTTTGTGGTTGAGTGCAGTATGATATTAAATAACATTTATGTTTTATGCTGTGAGTTTACATTATATTTTTTTCTGAATTGGAATACAGGGCACATGACTATGATCTTGGGCTGCCTTTGCTAGGTTATGCCGAAATAGTGAGCAATGCCAAATGGCTCCTAATGACAGCAGTATATGTCTTTCCCATGTTACCTGTGAGCTCCACATGTATTTTTCATTCACAAATGCAGCATGTAAATGGCCCCTATTAGGACATGTGCATTAAGAGCAGGAGGAGAACAATGGCCAAGCCTCACAGTGGTTTCTAAACTTCTGTTCTGACATAGCAGACATCACTCCACACACATTTAATTGATCAAAGCAAGTAATATGCCTAAGAGGTGGTTCACAGGGAGGGCAGAAAACACTTGGGAATGATACAACCAAGCACAACTTTAAAATTTTAAAGCACCACGTGAAAAAAATTAAATTTGCTACATTTTCCCAATTTGTTTACTGATGAACTCATAATATGATCAATAGCCTCTCTTTCTCTCTATGTATAAGTACATATACTTATATATATACCAACTGCCCCCTGGCACTGTGTTATCCCATCAATGGCCAAGACCCAGGGACTACAAAACCCAACTCCCAGAAGAGAACAGCGCAGCCTCCTGCCCCCTCACCTGGCTGTCCTCACTGGGGCCCCTTGGAGGGTGGTGGGTTGAGTTTCCCTCCCCGTCCCGAGCAGAGCCCTGGCAGCTGAAGACCTCCTGAATCAGTCACAGCTGTGCTTAAGACCACTCTCCACACGTTTGGATGAGCCTCATGCATGAAGGAACTGGCAGAAGAAACCAGGTGTGCAGGACCCAGGGCTGAGATCACCAAGCCCGCTGGGATTGGGACTGGGCCTCCTCCACCCAGATCCCCCATCTTCCAGTAGCGAGGTGTTATACCCACCAACTGCCCCCCACCGCTGTGTTATCCCATCAATGGCCAAGACCCAGGGACTATAAAACCCAGCTCCCGGAAGCACATGGCCACATACGTGGCTGTGTCTCATCTTATTGTCTAGTTCTCACTCTTGGAGAACCCGACAGGCTACCGAGTGTATCCTGCCCACACGGCAGAGTCTGGCAAGCACCCCGTGGCATATTCGATATGCCAAAACCCAGTAACAATGATGGTTCTCATTCCCCTGACCCTTAAGGAGCCTCCAATGTGGCACCTGCTAAAATCTCAGGGCTAGGATGAATAGAGACGTTACTGATGCCTGCTCAAAAAAAATTGATGAAAAACAGGATGACAGTGATCCAGTGATATTTATCTATACATACTACAATACCAGAGATAAAACCCATTTAATTTTCCTCTATGTCACATAGTAACCCATCAAAATTATTATCTTAAATTATTCCATTAAATATAGACATAATTTTTAAACCATTTCCTTTGCCTCTTCACCCTTTCTGTCTTTTGGTTGTTGTTCACACAATGTCATTCAGTTATTTTAAACATTTTTATTTTTTTAAATTTTATTAGTGAAACACCATGAGGTACAGTTGTAGACTTACACATTTTTGTGCTTGGGTTTCAGTTATACAATGGTTGAGTACTCATCCCTCCACCGGTGCCCATTCCCCACCTCCAATGCTCCCAGCATCCCTCCCAGCCCCCCACCCCCCCATTCCACCCCACCCCTGTGGCAGGGCATTCCCTTTTGTTTTCTCTCTTCATTTGGGTGCTGTGGTTTGCAAATGAGGCATTGAGTGGCTAAATTTTTTATTTATTATTTTATTGAGTCACCGTGAGGTACAGTTACAAAGCTTTCATGTTTGAGATTCAGCCATACAGTGATCGAAAACCCATCTTTAACCAGTGCACATTTTCCACCACCAATGTCTCCAGTATCCCCCACCCCCCCACCCCATCCCAGTCCTCACCCTGCCTCTACGGCAGACAGTTTTTCCCCAATACTCTATCTCTACTTTTGGACATTATGTTTTCCCCGAATTTTCCCACCACCATTCAAAGCTGCCTGCCAGAGGCAGACGCTAGATCATTTATTTTCTGTTGCTCATTTTGAATATCATGAGAGTTTGCGTTGCCGCTTTGTGGCCGCACACTTCTGGGATCCTAGGCTGTAGATGGTTGGGTTCCAGAGATATCTCTGTAAGGCTCTAATCTATTTTGGGACTCAGTTGGGAGTCTCTGGACCAGGGCTATTGGTGCACCAAGATGTTGCCCAGCAGAAGCTTGTGGGTATGACAGCTAGCTAGGCCACAGAACAGGTGGAGAACCGGGGAGGGACCCCCTGGCGCCTCTGCTGCCATGCAGCCTGGAGATTCAGTCCTGGTATCCGCATACCTGGGCCTTGCTTGTGGAAGCTCTTGGACGCCGAAATTCCATCTAGAGTAGGTGGGGAGCCAGCACCTGGTCCATCTGGGGTGCTCCGGCGAAATTAGCTTGGTATGAGGCCCGGAGGGATCTCTGGTGCTGTGGTGCTGTCTGGGACTGGTTGCTGCATCTCTGGATCAGGGCTTTTGGCCCCAAATCTTGCAGAGTATGAGAGATGTTGGTTGACTCAGATTCAGATGTCTCTCCTGAGTGGGGGAGGGGGCAGGGGACAGGGGCAACCATGCCCCGAACCCTTGTGATCAGCCAGGTTGGTGTTTTGCCTTTTGTTTTTGATGCCTGGCGCTGTGGCGACTTCAGCTGGGTCTGCCTGCAGAGCCCGCAACTCCAAGCCTCTCTCCCTGGGCCTGAAGGACCAACCTGGATCAGGCCCTTTCACTCTGAATCCTTGCTGTGAGCAGACTGTGAGCAAAGCTGCTCTTTGGTTTTTGTCTTGTACCAAGTGGGTACCAGACTTCACTGTGCTTAGCTTTTATTTAGTTAGTTAGATTTTGGGCCACACTTGGCGATGCTCAGGGGTTCCTCCCGGCTCTGCACTCACGAATTACTTCTGATGGTGCTTGCGGGACCATTTGGGGCACAGGGGATTGAATCCGGGTTGGCCCCATGCAGGGCAAATGCCTTCCCTGCTGTCCTCTCGCTTGGGCCCAGCTGTGCTTTGGCCTTTGATGGGAAAGTTAACAGAGGGCTGCAGATACCTGCTTTAGTCCAGGAGCACCCCTGCAGCTGCAGAGTGTCTCGGACCACAGAGCTACACAGAAGGAAGGGGGGGACCCCAAGTCAGGCAGCCTCTAGGCCTGCATTGGAGCGTCCTGACTGAGAGATTAAAGTCTACCAAAAACAAATTTGGCTCTGCGTGTGTTTGCATTTGCAGGCATCGAGATGTGTGCCTCAATGGGGTCTGCCATGTGTCTGAGAAGTGACCTCTCACCCACCCCTGTTCGGGGGGACTCTGCTCCCTTGAACATCAGTCAGACCCCCTGGAATGTCCCTTCATCTCTGGTCATGCATCAGTGACATGTCCTGTTCTGGAGCTGCGATTTCTTAGAATCAAGCCCATAACCGGTTTTTGGTTTTGATTTTTGATTTGGGGGCCACTCTTGGCTGTGCACTCAGGGATCACGCTTGGTGGGGCTTTAGGGTGATCATGTGCGGTGCCAGGGCCCTAACCCAAGTTGACCATGTGCAAGGCCAGTGCCCTATCCCACCGTATCCTCGCTCTGACCTGCTTGCCATGTTTGAGCCCCGGCTAATAAATGTCTCCAGAAATAGCAAGCAAGCCTGCCCCTGACGAGTGAGTGCCCTGCAAAGTCTGCTGAGTTGCCTTCCAGGGAGGCCGGGGAAGGTCCGTGCGGGGTGAGGTTCCCCATCCGTAGGAAGAACTATCTCCTCAGAGCAAACACCTGGTACTGGAGCTAGGGCCACAGATGGTATTGAAAAAAAAATCTGGTGAAATACCACAGTCTTCATAGTTTCCTCTAAGGAAACTTTTTTGTAGCATTTTCAGAGGTTTTTCATAACAAACAGCATAAAATATATTATTTCAGTTTTGCTTTGGGGCAGGGGTTGGGATTTGGGATGGAAACATCTGAAATATGGTGGTGGGAAGGGGTAATGGTGGTGGGATTGGTGTTTGAATATTACATGTCATCAAATATTGTGAACTACTTTGTGAAATAAAAAAATTGAAAAAAAAAAGAGGTACAATCATCCAGACACAAAGTAAACATGCCTAAGAAATATCATGTACCACCTGGCACTATAATCGCTGTGATACTAAAAGTTTGTAATTTTCTAAAAAAAAAAGTGCTGCTTTTTGATAATCATTGTGTAACATATGTAAATTTGTGCACATAAATCTAAAATAACATATGAATTTTGCACTTCAGTGGGAAAGAAAAGAACCATTACCAAGAGTTTTCAAAGGTAGTGTGGTTAATATGAATAATTAAGTAACTGCATACTTAGGCCACTTTTCCCCTCAGTAGTCAAAAATCAAATCTCTTAACATTAAACAAATGAAAGTCTTTGATTTAAAAAAAAAATCTAGGGGCTGGAGAGATAGCTTAGTGGGTTTGCCTTGCACGTGGCCGACCCGGGTTCGATTCCCAGCATCCTATATGGTCCCCTGAGCACCGCCAGGAGTAATTCCTGAGTGCAGAGCTAGGAGTAACCCACCAGGTGCATCACCAGGTGTGACCCAAAAAGAAAATAAATGTCTACCAAGTGAAGTCCAAAAACAAACCAAAAAAAAATACCCTCATCCATTGGGCCGGAGATCAGTACAGCAAGTCAAGTGCTTGCCTTGCACACAGCTGATCCCATTTCAATTCCTGGCACGCAGGTGGTCTCCTCAGCACCCCCAGGGAGTGATCCCTAAGGACAGAGCCAGGAGTAAGCATTGAGCTCTGTTGGGTGTGACTCAACATTCTGTTTCCTTTACCCCATTTCTCCCCACCAAAAAAAAAAAAAAACCCTCATCTATCCCACCAGAGACAAGCACAGCTGTTCCTCCCCCTGGGCAGCCACACGGGTTGTGTTTTCCAGAAAAGCTTGAAGCTGAAGAACGGCCCGAACTCCGTGATCTTCAGCGTCACCACGCAGTACCAGGGCACGTGTCGCTGTGAGGGCACCATCTACCTGTGGGACTGGGATGATAAAGTCGTCATCTCTGACATTGACGGCACCATCACCAGGTAGGCCTGCCCCATAGCCCCACGCAGACCCTTGGCCCACTCCTCAGGCCTGTTGTGCTTCGGGGAGGGGGGTCTTTGCCCCCACGATGAGGCCTGCATGCTGTTTTCCCATTGGGGTGTCGTGGCCTCGGGCTACTGCTCGTCCTTGGGGGTGGCACCTTTCTGCAGGGCCTTCTTTTAGCAAGGAAAGGCTTTGGTAGGTGTCCTCTGACTCGTTAACATATTTCTCCTGGGGCATTTTTACTCAGTTTTTATTCTTACTATCTAGAAAGTAGATTAAGGGTCTTATTTGCATTTATTTTTTGGGGGTGGCATTGGTGGTGCCATGAATTGCCAGGCATGGCGTTTCTTTCTCTCTAGACTTTCCACATCCCTCCCTGTCTTTCTTCAGATCAGATACTCTTGGCCACATTTTGCCCACCCTCGGGAAGGATTGGACCCACCAGGGCATTGCCAAGCTGTACCATAAAGTAAGCCAGTAAGTACAGGGGGCCTGGGTGTGGCCTCTGGGGCCCCAGCTGATGGCTTCAGACACTGCTTCTGGGGTGTGAACTGGATTTGCTAAGGGTGGGGGGTGCCCCATGGCCACCAGTGTAGGGGGGGCATGCGGGAATCCTTAGTGCAGAGTGAATCGTCCCAACTCTTTTCTTTTTTCTTTTTGGGTCACACTAGGTCATACCAGGGGTTACTCCTGGCTCTGTGCTTGGGAATTAATCCTGGTGGTGCTTGAGGGACCATATGGGATGCCAGGGATCGAACCCAGGTCGGTTGTGTGCAAGGCAGATTCCCTACCTGCTGTACTATATCCCCTCCGGCCCTTCTGCCAATTCTTTTATTTAAAAAAATTTTTTTTTAATTTTTAAAACTTGTCTTCATAAAGTTGTTCACAATAATGGATTACATTCAATATTTTGACACCAGTCTCAACATCATTACACCTTCCCATAACCATTATTTTTAATTTTCCTGCCACTACTCAAACCTACTGAATAGGTAGATGCTAGATAGTTTATTTTGTATTGCTTGTTATGAATAGCATAAGATCTCACGTGGTTGCCAGAGTGGCCGTGGACTCCTAGAATTCTAAAATTTTAGATAGTTAGGGTCTGGAGAAATCTCTGCAGTGAGCTGCTTGGTTCTGAGATTCTTTTGTATGTCTCTGAATCATGGCTGTGAAGGAGCTTAAATAGAGCACCTAGAGGCAGTTTGTGGGCATGATATCCAGGGTCCCATAGGAGCGGGGAGATGAGAAGGACCAGCTTGTCCCCTGTCCCTTGAGGCCTGGAGTTTGCAGTCACTAGACCCGCATGCATGGGCTTTTCTTTGGGTTCTGGAAGTTGGTGGTCGCTGGGGTTCTTAGGGATCCTGCCAACTCTTAATCGGAATTCAGTACTAGGGGACAGGAGAAGCAAGGAGGGGAAAACTGAAAATCAGTAGGGGGATTGGGCAGCTGGGGGGCTGGGGAGGCAGCTCTGTGGACCTGAGTAGAGTTCCCCTCGCTGGCAGGAAGCCCTGGCTACCATTCTGGCTCCTTCCAGGGGAGGGATTGAGGTTCTCTGGACACAGAGGGGACGCTTGCTAGCTGGTCTCCATGCCAAGTGCGCTCCTCTAGGCTCACACAGTGCAGTTCCAGTTGTGGTTCCGGGATGGGAAAGAGCCCACAGCCGGTGTCTGGGCCTCCTGGACTGGGAACTTCCATGGAATGGCCAAGTCACGGAACCACAATTTAACTGACATTCTCTGTTTTAGAGGGGTTGCTTCCGGCTTGCTACAAAACCTGAAACTTGGACCGGCGCTTCAGTGCCAGGCCTGGTGGTTCTGGGCTCTGCATTGTGTTTGGGGGTGGGGGGTGGGGTTGCCACTAGGGCTGCAGCAGCTGGCAGGGCTCCCGGGGTGTGAGGGCGGGGCACCACCACTTGCAGCCGCATCCTTCCGCCCTGGGTGGTCGGTCTCCAATAGCTGTCACCTGTCGCATAGCTGTGCCATTTTTTCTTTTGGCTTCAAATTGCTTTTGGCTCTTTGGGTCACACCCGGCAATGAACAGGGGTCACTCCTGACTTTGCACTCAGGAATTAACTCCTGGCGGTTCTCAGGAGACCCTATGGGATGCTGGGAATCGAACCCAGGTTGGCCACATGCAAGGCAAATGCCCGACCCGCTGTGCTATCACTCCAACCCCAGTGCCACTTCTTTAAAGCCTTTTTATCTGGAAAGCAAGTGCTCGCTCCCCTCCCAACTCCACTTTGAGGCGAGAGAAGCAAATTCAGAGCTAATATGCTTTGTGCCAGCTCCCTGGCCTCTGATGGGTGGACCCCACCCACTTTACTCTCTTGGGCCCGGCCCTTGAGCGGTTGCTTCTGTTCTGGTCTCCCCGGGTTTAGGAGTATGGATGTTCTTCCTGCTGCCCCCTGGCTGGCGCCGAGCACCATCTCTTTCCTCCTAAGGCTCTGACCACACCCACTTCTCAGCCTGGTCCTGCCTCAGGACCACAACCAGGGAATGCCAGGGTGGGAAGCCCGGCCCTGGGTCCCCCAGGTCACACGGGCGTCTGACCTGTAGGTGCAGGGTGGAAGTGTGGGGTGGAACTCTTCAACCATTCCCAGCCTCTGGGCTCTGGTGACCAGCCATTGGCCTTCCCTCTGGTCACACGTGTCCTCTGCATGTCCCTGATAGGCGCTGAGATGATGCTGGAAGGGACAGGGTCCTCCTGGACCTTCCGTGCTGTGGCGTGGGGTGACTGTGGCAGGACCTTGTAGCCAGCCGGGATTCAAGCTTCTGATTGATTTTCACACTCCACACTCATTGGTTCGATTTTATTTTTTCTTGAATAGACTTGTATTTTTGGGTGGGGTGGAGTGGGGAGCGTCACTCCTGGCAATGCTCAGGGGCTGTTGATGACTGCTTAGGCTACTCCTGATTCTGTGCTCAGGTGTCACTCCTGGCAGTGCTCCAGGGACCATATATGCAATCTCAGGAATAGAATCCAGCTCAGCCTCATGCCTTTCCCCCTGCACGATTTCTCCAGCTCTAGATTTCATCTTTTTTTTTTTCTTTTTGGGTCACACCTGGCGATGCACAGGGGTTACTCCTGGCTCTGCACTCAGGTGTTACTCCTGGCGGTGCTCAGGGGACTATATGGGATGCTGGGAATCGAACCCGGGTTGGCCGTGTGCAAGGCAAACGCCCTACCCACTGGGCTATCGCTCCAGCCCCTACCCAAAGGTTTTCTGGGGTGGGGTAGAGAATCAGATAGACTGCTTCCTGTAATCTGAGAAAGGACTGGGAGAAACACACTCAGAATTCCCATTTACCTCCACAGAGCTCACCTTCTCCCCTCATCCCGCTGTGGATCCATCTGAGTAATTTCCTCTTCAGGCATCATGATGTTGGCGGGACACCCCCCTGCGCACGCAGCCCTGCTCGCCCTGCTTCTGGGGGCGGCTATTTCTTTCTGCTCAGCCATCCCCATAGATGATGCACGGAACCAGCTGCTCACCCGAGAGAAGATGATGCGGCTAGGGGGGCAGCTGGTCCTGAACAGAGAGGAGGAGCTGGCCAATGTGAAGCTCATGGCGCTCAAAGAGGCTGAGATGCTGGAGGCCCTGAGGACCCAGAAGTTCCCGCCCAGTATGCACTTCTTCCAGGCCAAGGGTCTCATTGAGAAGAGTGAGGTCTTTAAAATCCTGCAGAGAATGCCCAAAGGTAAAGATTTGGAGACCTTGTTCTTGGAGCCTGGGAAGGTAGGGGGGGGGGAAAAAAGACTACACTGGCAACAGGTTTAGTCTTTGGAGTCATTATTGTTCTAAATGGAATCGAGAGATTTCTCCTTTAACAAATGTTCCCTCATTCTTGCTGGGAAAGGAAGAAGTTCACCCTGTGAACAAAGATACTGCTTCCAGGGAGAGGCAGGAGCAGGCCCCGGAAACTGCTGGTCATGCAGTAAAGCTGGAAAGTCATCTACCCCTGAGTAGTGTCCAGGGCACAGAATCTACTCACACTCTCCCACTGTCTCCTTAAACTCCTATTCCCCCTTATTTTGTTTTTTGGAGCTACACCCAGCAGTGCTCGGGCTTACTTTTTTTTTATGTAGGAATACTGCTATTTATTCAGCCACTGATTAGCTGATTGAATTGGGCATGAACTCCACCTTACTTTTTTTTTTGTGCAAGGCAAACACCCTACCTGCTGTGCTATAAGTAGAATAATGGGGAATAAATCAAGTGAATGCAGATAAATGCAGGAAGCCACAGGTGCTCCAAAGTTAGGTCCCTTACCCAGTTTGGAGTGTGGAAGGGAGCGTCCAAGAAGATATCCAGGAAGTGGGATACATGAGTTCCATTGTCCCTGCTCCCATTCAGGAATTAGCAGCTGGTTTCCTCCTATGCAGTCGTCCATGTTCTGGGGGTGAAGATCCAGCAATGTGGAAACCAGACACACTCTTTCCTGTCTGGAGTTATCAGGCTAGTGACAAGTGCTTCAGAGCATCAGGGAGAATGTTGGAATACAATGTGACACTATGCAGTCTTTTCTGAAGAGCCAGCTTCTCTGGGAAGTACCACGGCTGGTGCGAAGTGAGCGAGAGTGGTAGGAGCCAGTGAGGAGGGAGGAAGGTCCGAGCTAAGTTAACAAGGCTCCCTCAGGCTGCCTGAAGAGCTGAGGAGAGAGCGCTGAAGGAGGCACGGTGGAAAGCCCGTTTCTGGCAGGGGCAGTGAGCACCTCATCCTAAGTCTTTCAAACACTAGATTCGGCAAAGAAAGTGTGTTATTCCCTGACTTTCCCTTCCCCTGAACTTCTGAGCACTAACTGACCTGGCTCTTACCACTTTGTGTACTTTCCTGGTAAACATCCCGCCCCCATCAGCAGCTCTAAATAGAATCTGTTTATAGTTCACACCAGCCACCTGTAAATAAACCAAGGGTCAGTCTGTCACTAAATCCTGCTGATGTTCCATCTAAAATAGTTCCTGAAGCTGTTGTAGATGGAACTCCCTTTTTGCCCACAGCTCTGCCTAACTTCAGGTCTCCAGCCTCTGACAGTCATCAACAGAGCCTGACTTTTTATTTTGATATACTTGGGACTTTTATGTTACTGTACGTGTAAGATAACTCAGTGATGGGATCAGTTAGCTCTCTTTTCATAATACAGCTCTAAATCTTAGTTTCTTCAACAAGTGTTTGGATTCTTTTTAATTCTGTAGGTTAGTTAAGATTTTATTTATTTATTTATTTATTGTTTCTGGCATCCTCAACTCAAGTGCTCCACCCAACTAGGTGCTCCTCTGGAAGTTTTTAAGGCTTTGGGTCTCTTTCCATGCTACTTCTTTGTAGGTGCCTAGCTCAGGCTTGTTAACACTGCAACAGAATGAGTGCCAACAACAAAGGAGAAGACTGAGCCATTTTGTGTGGGTTTCATGCTGTCAAGCCTTTATTTGTGGTTTGTGATTGACTCATTGATTAAAGCAAGTCACATAGCTAAGTTCTGGTATAAAGTGGGGAGAAATAAGACTTCCATTAGGAGACAAAGCGAAACCACACTGCAAAATGGTGTGTACGAGCAGCATGAGCAACTCAGGGGACTTGACTACAATCATCTATTCCTCTGCTCAGAGGAAGATTATGGAGGGAGACACTACTGTGGTCCACTGTGCCACAGAGCTGCCTTGGTCTTCCAGACAAGTTTACTCACAGAAGCTCTCCATGCCTCAGCTGCACATTCTTAAGGAATAATCTGTGATGGTTCTCATGACAATTCAGTAAGAAATGGCACAGGTTGCACCTCTTGGATCCTTAGAACACGGTAGAATCTTGAGGGAGTTTGTGGGATTCTTTTCAAGTGAGGTCTTTGTGTCTGGCCATTGCTGATTGGCTCAGTCTTATCGATCCTGATCACGAGCTCCCACTCCCACTTTCATTTCTTTTTTTCCCTTAAAGAATATTTTAATTAAATCACTGTGAGATACACAGTTGCAAAAGTTGTTCATGATTGGGTTTCAAGCATACAATGTTCCAACACCTATTCCTTCAGCAGTTCCTACAGCCAATGTGCACAGTTTTCCTCCCACCAGCCCCCACATAAGTTGGCTTCTACGGCAGATGACTTTTCTTCTCTTTCTCTCTTGCTCTTTCTCTCTTTCATCTTAGGCATTGTGGTTTATAGTACAGGTACTGCAAGGTTATCATGCATATCCCTTTACCTACTTTCAGCCCTCAGTTCTTATCCAGAGTGATCATTTTCAACTGCCACTTTCATTTCTTACTTCACTCTCATCCTAGACATGCTTTCTCCAAGCCTTTTCTTTTTGCCAAACTGCCTCTTGCTCTGTTAGCTGGGAAACGGGCTACAGGGAGCAGAATCCCCCCTGCCACCCTTGGTCTCAGTTCTTTGTCTTTGAGAGAGAAATCAAGAGTAAGACCGTGTAGATAAGTGTTATTTGACCACCAGTTAGCAGGTATAGAAATGTTGAAAACCATTGTCCACTACGTTGCCATGAACTGTCAGTCCATGGACCCTTATACAGGGCAGGTGCTGGCCCATAGGGAAAGAAAGGTTGAAGAACGTTGGTATAGATAATAGCAGAGTTACTAAAGACATAACACATCCTTCAGATACGGGTACAGATGCTCTCAAGGGAGAGTCTCCCACTGGATTTGGAGTAATGTTTTATCTATTTTGGGGCTGTATTGTGAGAGGTTATGGCCACAGCTGATGGTACTCAGGGTTGACTCCTGACTTTATGCTCAGGGATCACTTCTGGCAATGCTCAGGGGCCATATGTGTGCCAGAGATGGAATCTGGGCCTCTCTGACCTGGGTAAGGGTTTTTAAAGGAGTGATTTAAGGTGAGGAGTACCAGAAGTTATTAGGTTTAAAGTAATATGAGTAAGGTAGTGCTAAAATTTCACATGCACATAAGGATGACATGCCTGTGATTAGAACACATATATTATTGGCATTTAATTATCTCTCAGGGGATATGTAAGTAAATGGATATTTGGGCTTTAATGAGGAGAAAAGTGAAAGTGGATAGGGATAGTGGATTCACTGAACATGCTCAGCAGTGGCTGGGACTGGTTTTCTAAAATTCTTCTTTTTATTAGGAAGCCCATAACCATGAGGCTCACGGGGTTGGAGTTTCAGGGCCCCTGTCATTTTCATTAGAAATATGAGTTGGTCTTTTTATTTCTTCTGATAGTCTCCTTACATAGCCTCTTCTTTCACATGACTTTGATTGAGAAACCATTAAAAATATCATTAAATCTTTGAGTTATTCTTTAAGACTAAGCTGTCATTCTTTCCTCAGTTCTCTCAAAAGTTCATTTTCTCATGCTTTATTGCATTGCCTTGAATGGTTTGTTTATTTCTCTTTTCTCCACCAGGCTTCTTTAGGGCATGAAGTTGGGATGTATTCACCTTTTTGTCTCTGGTGCTTGGCTCTGCAAGAAAATGAGTGGGTGCTTATTGAAAATTGGGGTGAAAATGATCTATTATATGGTATATGATGAAAAATAGACTTTGATGATGAACATGACGTAGTGCCTATATGTATATATGCACATAGACATATCAATGCTAATTTATAATGCTATATATCAGAAACCTATTTAATTCTATAATTCAGTCTGCTAAATAAAAATGAAAATGCAAGCTTGACAATGGGTTAAATCAATCTTCATCTTACATTATTTCTCCAGAATAAAAGCAATAGGGGCTGGAGTGATAGCACAACATATAGGGCGTTTGCCTTGCACACGGCCAACCCGGGCTCAATTCCCAGCATCTCATATGTTCCCCAAGCACCGCCTGAGTAATACCTGAGTGCCTGAAACAGGAGTAACCCCTGTGCGTGTGACCCAAAAAGCAAAAGCAAAAAAGAAAAACCCACAAAAAAAAGTAACAGCATTAAAAAAAACTGATGTTATGTTAAACACATAACTTACATAACTTTAGTCTGTTCCTAGAAGAGAGAGAAATAAAATCAATTCACATTTGAAAGACATTTCACCAAAAAGTTGAATAGTGCTCCTTAAAATTGTCAAGGTCATTGTACACAAAGAAAGCTTAAGAAACTGCCACAACCAAAATATCCCCTGGAAACATGACTCCCCAGTCAAATGTTCTGTCCTCAACTGATTTTCAAGACAGGGAACAAAACCTTAAACCTATTTTTAAAAGTGTAGTTCTTAGTAATGCTCTGTTAATACAAATCGATTCATTTTGACAACTGTTTCCTACTAATGTAAGATATTAACAGTAAATGGAATTGGTTCCACTATGCTGTCTTTGC
This sequence comes from Sorex palustris, assembly GCA_028565675.1. Classification (NCBI taxonomy): domain Eukaryota; kingdom Metazoa; phylum Chordata; class Mammalia; order Eulipotyphla; family Soricidae; genus Sorex; species Sorex palustris. The sequence continues at coordinate 50,438,048 of JAOXYA010000025.1, forward strand.
AACTTTTTAATTGATAGAGAGTTTTCTTTACAATGTTATATAGGTGGGCCAGAGAGATTGCTCAAAGTGCCAGGCGCATGTTTTGCATGCAAGAGGCTCAGGTTTGATCCTTTGTACTGCATAATTCCCTGAGCATAGAACAAGGTGTAGCACTTGGGCACAGCCAGATTTCATGCAAAAAAAAAAAGAAAGAAGAAGAAAGAAAGAAAGACAGAGAGAGAGAGAGAAAGAAAGAAAGAAAGAAAGAAAGAAAGAAAGAAAGAAAGAAAGGAGGAAGGGAAGGAGGGAGGGAAGGAAAAGAGGAAGGAAGGAAGGAAGAAAGGAAGGAAGGAAGGAAGGAAGGAAGGAAGGAAGGAAGGAAAGAAAGAAAGAAGCAAAACTAAACTTTGTGCAAATATGTAACTCATTGGAGCAGTAGAAATAGCAGTAGAGATAGAAATAAATTTCTTTTATCTTGAGTCATCTTCAGAAGGTGGCAGATGAGCTAAATGTCAAAACTGATTTTAACCTTTGACTCTTCTTCCCTTTCAGTTGGTACCATTTTCATACCCAACCTTGGTGAGCTGGAAATGCCAAAAGAAGTAATTAGCATCTCCAGGGCCTGTGAGGAACAAATACTTTGAGCTTTGTGATGGAAAAACAGAGATGGACATGCCCTCAACCTGCTGAGGTAAAGACTAACTAACCCCTTTTGACAGTAGGAAGATGCACCATCTTTTCTGGTGTCATCCAGATGCAGCACTGGGTGGCCGAGAGAGGTGTACCTCTTGTGGCTTCCTGTTAACCTGATTACTCTCTTGGAAATATTCCACACGGAAGGAATGCTGGGGAAAAGTGGTGGTCAGTTAGAGAAGCCATCAAAACTGCTTCTTTTCTCTTCTCTCCTCCCCCGCCTTTTTAAAAAATTGCAGTCAAAGTAACAAGGGTACGAGAGTATTTTCATTCATGTTTATGGTGAATAAAGATCTTGCTGCTCCACCACCCTAATCTTTAGTCTCTGTCCCCCTTTTAAACTAAATTCCCTTTATGTCATGTTGGTGACTTGATTCTGTATTCGAAATTCAAAGAATTGTCTTAGGTGCATTCCATTCCATGGTGAGCTGGTTTTGTTTTTGTATATACCACAGATGAGTGATATAGCACAAGGTATTTGTCTAGCTCCCTTTGACCCACTGATTTTGCTTAACACAGCCCACCTCTTGCTCCATCTCATTTGTGACAAAAGGCAAAGATTCCATCTCTTTTTATAGCTAAGTGCTATTACAATGTGTATATACACCACAAGTTCTTTATCCACTCATCTGTCATTAGTCACTTGGGAGAGTCAACTGACTATAAGAATTAGTAGAAAAAGTTGGATTAAGGGCCACATTTTCTCAGAAGTACATTTGTGACAATGAAAGATATAAAGTGAAACTGTGTGTTCTGGAACAAATAATAACTCTGTCCCACAGGAAAAATCTGTCCTGACCATTTGTTTTGTTTTAACTTGGGGCCATACTCTTCAGTGCTTAGGGATTACTTCTGGCTCTATGGAAGACTTCAAAGAAATATTGTGTGGTGCTGGGGATAAGACCCGGGTTAACCACATGTAAGGAAAGCACCCTGCTGTCTGTACTATTGCCCCATCATCTAATCTGGCTATTTTTATAACTAAAGTTTTATTGGTACTCAGACATATGTATACAAGTCCCCAGTGCAGACCTAAAATGCCCACATAAATGACCAGTCCTTATGTCATTAGTAACTCTTTTGGAATGTGGAGCCTCTGTTAAAGAAAATCAAAGGCCACAGTATTTCCCAGGGCAAAAGATAAGGGAAAGCAGATAGGAACAGGAGAGGAAGTAAATAAGTTAAAATAAAATGTCTAAAGTTTTGGAAGAATGATAGAGACAAACAATGACAAAGAAGTAAAATTTGTCTCTGCTAACAATTTGCACTGATTGTGTATGGAGACTTTCCCATGCCAAGAAACAATTTTC
>JAOXYA010000025.1:50481667-50493681 GCA_028565675.1 Sorex palustris
TTTACAATTCCTCTACTTTTCATGATGCATCTATTTAGCTCAATTTTAAGAGACTAGCACCAAAACACAATACAGCCTTCTTTTGCTTTTGTGCTGATAGATAGTAACTATTTCCGAGTTTTCTTACCCTTTTTCTTGTCAATTCCTTCTTTTATTCACTGGGACTGATATTTAACCGTTCTATAGCTACCAACCTTAAGGTGACCACACACACACACACACACACACACACACACACACACACACACGTGTGCGCGCAAATATTACTAAGATAGAGATAGACGCCAGAAAAAGAGATCTTCCACAAAATTGTCTGGGTATTGGGGGGGAGGGGGGGAGGGGAGGAGCAAAGCTGCTCTGGACTACTCCTGGCTCAGTGCTTAAGAGTCACTCCTGACCTGAGGTCAATCTTAACTGCTGCTAACTCTCCAGGCCCTGTTTGGAGTAATTTTTTAGGTCTTTAAAAAAACTTAAAAAATAAAAAAAAGCAAAACTGTATTAGGCAAAGAGAGACAGGGGATCAGTTCGATGTCCTTCACAACGCCTAGATCTAGTGCTAAAATGCTGGCATTCTCCCCCATCCCTCCTTGCTTCTACTCCTTCACTGTTCCAGTCTCATTCTCTTTCACAGCAGCTTTCATATGATGCCAGTAACTCACATATTTCATAACTTGGAATCCTATCTAGCTGGGACGGATTCCAAAATGACAGTATGAGAATCCCAAGGAAGAACTTGGGTTCAGTTCGAGTTAGACATCTACACCTGAACCAGTCACCTGTGACCGGAAGGAGCCTGGCACACAGCCACGTGGCACAGCTCTTCCTCTAGCCATGCCCTGCAGCAGAGGAGGCAGCAGAGGGGACAGCATACAGGGCAGGCAATCCACTAGGTGCCTACCACAGGGCCCAGAAAAAAAGTGCCTTGAGCACTTAATTTGATTTTATCTGATAAAATTTTTAAAGAGTATACGATACATAATAGCTTACAGAAGTCAGATTACAGTTACATATTTTCAGTTGCACTGAAAATTCTATGCTTCTTGAACAGCTTAAGACATTTATTAAACTAAGTGGTTTTAGCAATACTGCTGTGGCAGTCAAGCCAGTGCTACCAGCCAACAGTGGAACGCGGGTGTAGGGCCCTAAGTTCAATCCCCCAGCACCTCAAAGAAAACAAAAGCAAAAACATCAGGACAGCTTATTCACCCTTATTTTTCCAGACCTCTTTTCCAAAGCCTGCATGCAAACAAAAAGAAAGGAAATTCCTGGAGGAGATTGTGTGACGAAGGCCCTAACCACCAGGTAAGTAGCACGGCAGCCCTCCAAGGCTAAAGGCTAAATAAGGGTTAGACAGTGGGCGAGGAAGTGAGGAGGGCCTCAAGTATATAGCTTCAAAAATAATTAAAAGTAGGGCAGCCAACCTCCACTACCCAACCACCACCATGCTCCAGGCCGCTTTCCAGATGCTCAAGCCGAGCCTCACGCATGAATAATATCCCACACTCTGGGCTCAATGGGACCAGGGAGCAGAGTCCTCTGCCTGCTTCCCCCAGTCTCCAGTGATCCCGGGATCACACCCATAAGCCACACCGGACCGGCACCAGATAATCCCCTCATCTGCCACCCTCCAGAACCCACAACTGCTCCTCCCAGACGGGAGTATAAAAGGAGGCCCCATAGCCATTTCCCTGAACTCCGTGCCAGGCTGTTTCCACTCAGGGCGTGGGTGAGAGCCCTCCCCACCCCCAAAAAACCCAGCCCGGGCAGCCAACCTCCACTATCCAACTGCTGCCACTCTCCAGGCTGCTTTCCGAACCATGTGACCACGAAGCGGCACATCATAAGATACTTCCTACCCATTTTCTATAATTACCACACCATGTTTGATGGGGTTCAGACAGTTAAGCAACAATTCATAGAGAAATATATATATATATATATATTATATCTCGGAGAGCCCAGCAAGCTACCAAGAGTACCCTCTCTGCATGCTGCATGGGCAGAGCCTGGCAAGCTCCCCATCGTGTGTTTGATATGCCAAAAACAGTAACTGTAACAGGTCTCATTTCCCTGACCCTGAAAGAGTCTCCAATCCTTGGGAAAGATGAGCAAGGAAATAGGCTGCTAAATCTCAGGGTGGGGATGAATAGAGATGTTACTGGTGCCTGCTCAAGTAAATGGACAAACAAGGGGATGACAGTGGACAGTGGGATACAGGGCAGGAAGACTGCTCAGTAGTCAGGGGTTCATACCTTCCATGCCACACCTGAGTTCAAATCCCTGTAACCACACATCAGTGACTCTGGTAGTTCTCAGGCCCATCACTCAACCAGTACTAGTACCAGGCCAACTAGTACCAGGGCACACTGAGCCACACTGCTCAAGCACCCCTGACTTAAGCAAGCCCAAAGAAATAATTGAGGGCTGGAGCAATAGCACAGCGGGTAGGGCATTTGCCTTGCATGTGGCCTACCCGGGTTTGATTCCCAGCATCCTATATGGTCCCCCGAGCACCACCAGCAGTAAATAGGATGCTTGCCTTGCACACAGACAATCTGAGTTTGATTCCTCAGAACCACATATGGTCCCAAACACTGTCAGGAGTGATTCCTGAGCACAGAATCTAAAGTAGATCCTGAGTACAGCAGGTTATGTGACCTAAAACAAAACAAAACACAAGGCAACAGAACCTGCAGCAGCCCCAAGACAGTGGGTAAGACACTTGTCTTGCACACCACCAGCCTGGGTTCGATCCCTGGCAACTCCATATAGTCTCCCAATGCCCACCAGGAATGATCCCAGAGCACTACTAGGTGTACCCTTCCAAAATAAACAGGACCCCATTATGCAGTTTAAGGACGATCTAAGAGGTTTCCCCAGCCTCCAACTTTAGCTGCCTGTATCCAGGCATCTAGGCTCCAGTACATACCCAGAGCCCACAAGAATCAATTGCTCAGGGACAGCCAGCAGCTAGGGTGTGGAGTATCACCCCCTGAGTTCTGGCTGTCTGCTTGCTTGCTTTATGGCACAGGCAGCTGCCAGTCTCTCTCTGCTTCTCCTAGTCATGGAGCTCATCTCCCTACAGGAAAGCCAAGCCTCTCCTTTTTAAATCTGACTATGCTGAGAATCACCTACTTCTGGCAGGTCCAGAAGTCGTGGATGCATCATAACTTATCTCATTTATTTGGGCTCCCATAAAAATGTTCTGCCCAAACCAAGTCACCTTAAAGTAAAAGTCACCTTACCCACACGTGATCAATCTGACCTCCATTTTCTACTTACAATAAAAGGGGGAGTGGGGAGCAATTCCTTTACCTTCGATTTCAGCTAACTGTGGAATGCCACAATGAACTTAATTCCCATGAAATAGTCATGTGTAACTAACATTTTTTACAGAGAGTCTGATTGTTGACACATGATACTAGGGACACTATTTAGAATCCACAGTTTCTTAAGCCAGCTAAGGTCAGTAAATAGGACCTATCCAATTGTTAACATTTAGATTTTTCCAAGAGAAAACCAAGTCTTGGAACTCCCCAAGTGCGGCAGACCACAGGCTCTCTCCTCACCCACAGCTCTGGAGATTTCCGATGGGCTGAGGCCTCTGTCCAACAGCAGAGCAGAGGCACAACCAGACTTCCCTCAGAGTCATGGTGACAAGGCTTGGGCAGTCCTGCCTGGCCTATTTTTACTCTCCACACAGACTTTTCTATATTGAGTGTTGGGAGACAATACTTTAAAACATACACATGCGCATGCGTGCACACACACACACACACACACACACACACACACACACCTGTTGAATATTGCTCGGGCTAACTGAAAAAGAAGAAAATCAAAGGTCATTTGATGTCTTCCAGAATTACTTGGGCTTAGAACCTTCATAAACTCACTCAGCTTCCAGTCCTATGATAATATTAAGTAGTAGTGATATAAAGCAGTAGAGTTATTTACACATATTATTAGTAGGAATATGGATTCTCAATGATATGTTCCTTCCCATTAATTGAATTTCCTTTTTATACCCCAAAATATGATGAACAGATCCCTCTTAATATCAATCAGTATAAGCTTTCACAGATGGTTGGAAAGTTCTTTACCTCATAAGTATCATCTGCCACTATGTCCGTCTAAGAAACTTTTCACACTATCTATATAGACTTAATTTACACAACTATGCGGTGCATTTTTTATGAAATTCCTGGCCAACACACCATCATTTCTGGAACAGGCAATGCCAAACTGTAGACATATCTCATTCTCATGCTGAATGGAAAGTAAGGAGAAGCAGTTAACATTTCAAGAGCTATATTTTTAAAAAGAATCTCTAGCAAGTTACTGAGTGTTGAAATATTAAGGCCAGTGATGCATTACTCACTATAAAAATTCTATGAGTGAAAAGGGATCAGACCCTTCTTCAATAGGGTCATCGAAGTACTGAACGCAACCACTAAGCAGTGCATTCTGTCACTTTGCAAAGAACAATGCTCCCAAAGATACCTGTCTTTGAATTGTCTTTCAAAGCATGATTTAGTACCCGCAATAATACTAGAATGAAGTCATCCATGAATTTTATAAATGAATTTTTAGAAAGTTAAAAATCGTATATAGCTCATGAGGGACAGAAAAGTCCATAATATCCTATTCTGTATCCATTCAGGGTTTAAATCACACTCAGAGTAAAACGAAAAACTTATGTATTTTACATTATTAAAAAATGATTTTAGTAAGTAGAAAATGTAATTTTGCCAATGGTAACATCCTTCAAGTTTGTGAAATATATTAACTATTAAAGAGCAAGGAGAACAAAAAGTCTCACATATAGCTGAATACAATTTTATATTTGTGTATATATTTGCATATATGTGTATATATTGTGTATTTACATAGAGAGAAATATAAAATAAACAATAAAGGTATATGAGCTCAATGGATACAGAACTCTGAGAAGCAATCATTACACAAAGATGCATGAATAAAACACATAAAGTGAAGGTGTTCAGTGTTGAAATAATTGTTTACCACCAATGTCTGTAGGCAGTGTTTCATGCATACCAACCTAGGAAATGAGCCTTACCTCTCCAGTGTCTGGTTTTCCATATTGCCAAACTTAGGAATTCCATTTTGTGCAGTTGTGAAGACTCAATAAAATATGCCCAGCTAATCACCATAGCTCCTAACTTTATGAAATGCAAAGGACTCACAGACAACTAAGATATGCAACCTACGTCATCTCTTCAATAATAAAAGGAATCCTATCTTAATTTGTTTTGAGACCTTAAGAGATTTTGTGCATTTAGAAAACTGTTCGACTGTTAATAAAACTCAAGCGGATCTGCTTTTAACAGTTTGTATTTCCTCTAAGCATCACAACTAACTGTGACTAATACCTCCAAATTAATTCAATTTCATAGAATGAAGCATCTCAAAATACAGAACAGAATCATTTCCTTGAAGATGATCCAGATTCATATACTCACTATTTCTGAATGCCGCAAATTCATCTAGGGACGTTTAACATTCCACAGCTCAACAATCCTGGCCAATTTTTATTCCTGGGGAGTAGTAAACTTTCACTTTCCTTCTTAGAATTTTTTTTTATCTGAATATAGTTTATGTTCCAGTTTTTACTTTCTCGTCTCACTAATAACTCACTCTTTGAATCTAATTCAGTCTATTTACCTTTGACTTATAGTACTATAAAATTCTGGAGCACAGCTTCATGCCTCTGTAAGTGTATAAACTGTCCCACATCTACCACCACTAGTGCTACAGATGTTATATTGCCACAATATGTGACATTACTCATTCTTCTTCCCTTCACTTTTCCATTTCCTCTGTAATATCACAGTGGTCACAGAGTCTGAGTCATTTTTGTGTGTTGCCAGTTTGTCTGCCTTGACTATTTGTGTTCCACATATAAGTAAATACATCCAGTAACTGTCATTCACTTTCTGGTTGATTTTACTTAGCATGATCACTAATACATCATATTTGTCTGAAAAGGCCTGGTTTCATCTTTTTGAATAGCTGAGTACCATTTCATTGAATATATGTACCATAGAATCCTTATCAAATCATCTTGATATATATTTTGGTTGATTCCATCTAACAGCTATTGTGAGTAGTGCTGTTATGAATATAGGACATATAAACAAAGATTCATTTAAATTACCATTTTCCTCCTTTAGGTAAATGCCTAGGAGTGGAATTGATGGCTTATATGGCATTTCCATCTTTAGTTTTCTAAAAAATTTTCATACCACATGCATAAAGTCTGCAACAATTTGCTTGCACATCCAACAGGAACAGTGTACAAGAATACTACAAATATAAGAAATGCATAAATAAGAATTTTGACTCTTCAAAAAAAGCAATTCCTCACAGAGGCAGGGTGGGATGGGAGGATGGGGGTTGGGAGGAATACTGGGATTCGTGGGGGTGGAGAATGGGCACTGGTGGAAGGATGGGTACTTGATCATTGTATAACTGAAACCCAAGCACAAAAATTTGTAAGTCTAATAAATAAATAAATAAATAAAATAATGGCACAAAAAGAGGGTCTAGTTAATCCAGACCCTCTATTAATCTGGTTAATTACAAGCAGACAGGCATTCAAGACATGAAGAATGGGGCTCGGGAGATATGGGGTGAAGATGCATGCCTAGCATGTGGCCAAGCCCGGTTTGATTCCTGATATCACATGGTCCCCAAGTGTCACTGAATGCAGTTCTAGAGGGTCCCGCCTACCACCAGCTATGGCTGCAGAGGATCCTGAGCACCACTGGGGTAATTTTGAGTAGCCCAGGGTCCGGGCAGCACTGCATCCTTGGACCCCAAAGCTGATCTGCCAGTCCAGTTGGCTGAGAATCATAGGAAGTGCCAGCCACCCCCTGCCCCAACACGAAAATTAAATTCAAAAAATGTTCAAGTAATCAAGTGATGAGGATTTCAAATATGCCAGACACACTAATTAGAAACTGTGAATACATCAAGTACAAAATAGCCACCTGGTTCCCAAGGGTGTATAGGCCACGGTTCATCCTTCAGCGGACACAATTTACTTGCTAACTGGGCCTTATTTTCATCAGAGACCAGCTGCTTCAAAAATGTGACATTTTCTTCAGAGAGATGCTCATCCCACCACGTAGCACTCTTGTCATGTAAACTTCTAACCGAAAGGCATATGTTTGTTCTGTAAAAAAAAAAAAAAAAATTAGAAAACAAGCCATAATTTAAAAATCTCCCAAGTTGGTCTAGGAAAGAAAGGGTACATGGGTCAGGAAGTCTGTCCAGGGCTTAGAAAGCGACTGTGCAAGAATGTTTCTGATAATCTTTATAATAACAAAAGACTCTCATTTTAATAGTTAAGGGATACACTGGAGGCAAAGGGCCTCATCTTCTCTGGGATATCAATTTTATTTTATGTAGGGGAGAGAAGGGGGTATGGGGGGGCTAAGCCACACCCAGTGATGCTCTGAGCTTACTCCTGGCTCAGTGCTCAGAGTTTACTCCTGGCAGGTGATGCCAGGGATCAAACTGGAGTCTGTGTGCAAGGTAAGTGCCTTATGACCTGTTTCTTTCTCTCCACCCTGATAAACACATTTTAAACAAAGCAGCAGCACCTCCAGGGGGCAGGGCCATGAGCTCAGTCTAAAGGGCCCAATAGTTTCTATGCAGTAAAGGGACAGAGCGTGGAGTTCATCGACACGTCCTGCTTTTCTGTAACGAATTTGCCTGAAAGCCTGGGCTTGGAGCAGTGAAGAAGCTGGAATTGCAAAACCACAGGCTCACCGATAGGACTCGAGACCAAACGCCCTAGGAGAGGCTTGCAAACGGGGTCAGGAAAACGGGGTGTCAGCCTTGCAATCAAGACGGTCTCAGCCTTGCAATCAAAAGACTGTCACCCTCTCGACTTTCGCATTACACTCGAGTGACCTTGGGCGGGTCATTTCTCCTTTTGAAAAGCTCTGCCGAAATGGGAAAGTTCTGTTTTTAATAAGAAGGGGACGAGAAAGAGGGCTCCCACCGTAAGTTCCCTGGGCTATAGCTCCTGGTCTATACCCACTAAAGGGGATCTACTGCAGAGGAAAACCCCCCACTAGCCAGCAGTTACATTTGCTACCCAGGATGGTCGCTGTCAGTCGCTGACCCCTGTGCATGGGGAAAAAAAAAGCCAAAATAAATGACCCCCAAGGGCACACATCCCGAGAATAAAAGACTCCTGATTTGTCTGCTCCCGACTGTGCACGGAGTCCCTCCTGCCTCCACCCTCCCTCTGCCAAGGCCAAAGTTCTGCCAGCCCCGCTGCCGCACGCGGCGGCCTGCACCCACCTGTTCCCCGGGGCCCGGGCGGCGTCCAGGGGCCCGCGGCGCAGCACCCGGGCGCCCGCCTGGGCCAGCAGCCGCAAGCTGGGCATGGGGTGGCCGGGGGAGCGTGCAGGGCGGTGCAGGCCCCTCGCTGCCGTCGCCCGTCCAGCCGCAGCCTCCCAGGAGCCGTCCCGCCGTCGCCCTCCGGGACGGGAAAGATTGCAATTTAAAAAAAAAAATTCAAAAAAAAAGAAAAAAAAGAGCCTTGGGAGCCACTTCCGGTCCTGTGCCAATGCGCTCCGGGTCCTGCCGCCAGGTGTCCGGAACTAGAGTTCCGCCTTCTGAATAGTCCCATTTAGGACCGCCCCTGGGGCCGGTCTCTAGGGGCAGCGGGGGCGCGGGTTTGCGGGGGGGAAAGGTGCGGGAGGGTGATGGTCAGAGCTGAAATTTTAGGATCATGAAGAAAATGGCCATAGACTTTCTAAGAAAGTGAAATCATTTATAGATAACACAGTGGGTGTGTTGGGGGGGGGGCGGGACCTATTACTATACTAAGCAGTGATTGTTATTCTATTTATTTACTGCCAATCTGCTACGGGAGAAGTTATTTCTGTAATCTTAGTGATGGGAGCGCAGACTTCGGTTTCTGGTGCAAATGCAGAAAGGCTGATCAGGCAAATGGGCAGGGCCTAGCCTGCAGAGGGGTTGTGTTACCAATGTAACAGAGGTGAAATGCAATGCTAAAGGGATTGTTTCTGTTTGGGCCTCTTGGTCTGCCCATCAGGAGGAGAGACGGGGGTGGTGTCCTGCAGGGACTCCAAAAGACTGCTAGCTTATTAGTCAAATGGGTGTTTATAGAAATTAGAAAATAAAAATGTGAAAGTTTAGCCATTTCTATACCCTATTTTTGTTAGCGTTCCAGCTTGCCAAATAGTAATTCCTGATTACAATCTGGACTTTTGTAAGTCAAAAGCTTTGCTTGTTTTTCTGTTCATTCTGTTCTCTTTCCTTTCCTAACCCCCTCCAGAACAGTTCGTGTTCTGGCCCCCTAGGACCATGAAAATAAACCCCTTATCATTCCTCACTGAGTCCTCTGAGTTGGATGTTTGGCATCAGCATATCTTTTAATAAGGCATCACAGCTCTCTGGGTTGTTGCCTAGTAACAATGGAGCAAATATGTTTCATTGAACAAACATGTCTTGAGGTGTGATAGATGAAAGAAGCTGGAAATAAAAGGTCTTTCTTACAACTGCCAGTAAATAACCATATGTTGTGCATTTGATGTATTATCATATATTTTTTATAGTTCCATCAAGACTACCAGAAACAGACTTGAACCCAAACAAGGTTATGTTTCATGAGTTCGGTGCAGCCTAAAAGAGGATATCCTAAAGATATCTTTATGTGAATGAGTTGGGAAAGATGTGTTATAGGATTTAGACTTATACTGGTTTTAAGGTGGAGTCAGGAAATCAGGGACTTGTTATTAAATGGATACTATCTAGAAGCAAGTATAATTTAGCAAATGTACATTTCAACAATTCTTTTCTGGAGGCTAGGAGACCAAATAAAAAATTACTAGTCAGTTTGAAACAGTGGTGTGGTATTGGCAATGCTTTGTATGGAGGTCCCATTATATCCTTATTAAAATTGTTATTTAATTTTTATTACAATTTTACTGAGGTATAAATAGCACATAGCATCCTAGGCATTCCAGTATAAATGCTGTGGCCTGATTAAACAAGATTGATTTTTTAGATTGATTTTTTTACTCTTTCAGTATATTTTCTAAATCTTGATAACAACCCCATATGATCAGATTCTAAGTATCTCTGTTTCACAATTGAGAAGATTAGCACAGAAAGATGGCATATCTAAGATAAGGTTATTCAGCTGGCAAATGATAGAACCAAGATTCAAATGTTAGCCATGTGACCATGAAGCAATGTGCCTTTAACCATCTAACTTCTTTGACTCCTTTGAAATGTTGGAATTCCTCTGTGGCTCAAAATGAAATGTGGGAAGTAAACATTTCACACACAGTGGTCCATGAAGATTGAAAAAGACAGCTATTCAGTCTCAATTTTACCCCTGATGACAAATCTCTTCCGATGCATTAGTGGTGGCTTGAGTCAATGAAACTCTTAGCAGGAACCACTGCTAAATGAATTCAAATCAAAATTTTCTCCGTTTGTTGCTATATAGCACACAGCTCATTATTACAAGAGAGGACTAGCAGATGTCATTATGCTCTACTTAGTCACTGAAGCATGCTCCTCACTGACAAGGACCAGACCTCGTAGACAAGGGATAAAGCCCTAAAAGAAGGTTAACTTTTTTTCTGAAAGTCTTCAAGCCAAATCCACCAAAGAATTCACCAAGGCAGGTTTAAACCCTTTCACTGGAATACCTTTTCTGTGTTCCTGCCTTTCAGTTAGTAAAATATTTGCAACATGTTCTGAATAGGTGACTTATAACAGAAGGATCAATTTTTTACTGTTGACTATTTTTCATTTTATATTCATTGATGGTATCTCTAAATATCACTGTGTCACTGTCACTGTCATCCTGTTGATCGTCGAATTAATCGAGCAGGCAAATGTAACATCTCTATTCTTCCCAGCCCTGAGATTTTAGCAGTCTCTTCTTACTCGTCTTTTCCCAATGATTGGAGGCTCTTTCAGGGTCAGGGGAATGAGACCTGTTGTCATTCCTGTCATTTGGCATATCGAATACGCCACTGGGAGCTTGCCAGGCTCTGCCTGTGCGGGTGGGATACTCTCGGTAGCTTGCCGGGATCTCTGAGAGGCATATATTTATATTTTTCTCTATGGTTTGTTTCCTACTATCTGAACCCCATCAGATATGGTTCAGTAATTGTGGAAAATGGGTAGGAAGTGTCTTATAATTTATGTGTCACATGGCCACAAAGCTGCCGCACAGTCCCCAAAGTGGCCTGGAGTGTGATGGTGGTTGGGTAGTGGAGTTCCGCTGCCGTGGCTGGGTCCCTTGGGGTGGGGAGTGCTCTCACCTGCCCCACAGCCTGGTGCGGAGTCCAGTGGCATGGTTTTGGGAGCCTCATTTTATACTCCCGTCTGGGAGGAGCATCCTGAGTTCTGGAGGGTGGTCGATGAGGAGATTATCTGGTGCCAGTAGGGTGTGGTTTATGGGTGTGATTCCTCAAGGTAGAATAGAAAATAGAATTGATTCATAAGAAAAAGTTAAGATCTTCACTGAGCTAGATAGATATTAATTACCGTCTCAACATAGATTTTTTAGCATTGGAGAATTTTTTGAGATGTGATGGACATAATCCCATGGCAAATCAAGGAAAATATTCCCGCCTCCTTGCACTTTGAGAAAGTCTTCTGCTGGCCCCCAGCAGCATTATTGTCTGTTTCATAGAACAAGCTCTAAGTTCCTCTTGGCCACTGGCTAGTGTTCTTTTCATAGCACCTTGTCACTTGAATTGTGACTCAAATAGCTCATTATCCATTCAAACCCTACTTGATAAAGATAAAGGCTGAACCAGCATTCCCTTCTACCAGTGTTAGGTTTTCCTTCTTTAATTTATTTTATTTTTATTATTATTATGCTTTTTGGGTCACACCCGGCGATGCTCAGGGGTTACTCCTGGCTCATGCACCCAGGAATTACTCCTGGCGGTGCTCGGGGGACCATATGGGATGCTGGGAATTGA
>JAOXYA010000025.1:50647795-50658852 GCA_028565675.1 Sorex palustris
TCATGGGGGCCACATGGAACCATTCATTGGACTTTATGTTATATGCTTCCACAGATGATAGACCTGTAATAAAGCTCAATGCTCTTCACTGCCTCCTTTAAAATAAGCAAGTGACTATTCTTGATTATGTAGTTGTGAAAAGTACTTCAGGTATGTCAAACTGGGCTAAATTTTCAGGCATATCATGAAATGTGAGCATATCAATCACACTGATACCAAAGATTTCCTGTCCAAGCTGATGCTCATTAGCTATCATACCTCGTAAGATGATACTGACAAGTAAATAATTTGGAATTTAAACACTTAAAACAGTTCTTGATGAAATTTTCTCACAGCTTCATAATATCTATAAAAATATACAATAATGGGGCCAGACAGGTGGCTCAAAGCGCTGAGCATACGCTTAGCATGCAGGAAGCTGGGTTCTTCCCCAGCACTGCCTGATTCGGAGCACAGAGCCAGGAGTGGCCCAGCACGGCCGGGGAGGGGAGGGGGGCAGCCCCCAAACACAATCATAACAACAAACTCCCAAGTTTGCTCATCTAGTGACAATGTCTGACAAGAGAGGCCGGCGGAAGGGCTGGAAAGCATCACCTGTGCTGCCGTCGAAGCCGCCCACAGCATACAGTAGCCCGTTTAACACGGCAGCCCCCAGGGTGCTTCTGCGGTCTCGCATGTTGGCCACGCTGGTCCACTGATCTTTCACGGGGTCGTAGGAATCCACGGTACGCACTCGTAAGGAGCCATTGAAGCCCCCAACAGCGAACACAAGCCCGGACATGTAGACCATCCCTGCAAAAGCCAGACAACCATCAGTGACTCTGCGAGCTCGGATGCTGCTGAGCAGCAGGACACTTGCAGCAGCTCCTTGCACGTGCGGAGCCATGTCGTCCCCGGCACTCCTGCCCCCTGACGGGCAGGATCCCAGCATGGCTGCATGCGAAGCTGCATTCCACCACAACGGCTGGTGGGGTGCTGCTCGGTCACCAAGTCCAGGTACACAGCGCACCAGTGCGGCCCTCTCACACCACCCGCCAGTCTGTTAAGCATGTGACACCCAGGCAGCCGCCGGGCACGTAGCAACAATGCCGGGCACGTAGCAACTGTGACCCCAACACTGCAACAGCAAAGAAAGAGGACAATGAGCCTTAAAACTGCTTTCCAGTAAGTCTACAGCTGTGGTCAGAAAATCGCGTTCCAGTTTGCAGGATCCTGCTTGAAGAGATCCTGCCCCAGAAACACTACTCGTTAGCAAGAGGGTCAAAGGGGCCAAGAGTTGCCCTCTCAGTGATGATTGAAAACACAATGCTGGGTGGAGAGAAGGCACAGTGGGTAAGGCACTGGCCTTGCACCTCACTCACCCACTGGGGCTTGGAACCCTTCACTGCAGCCAGGTATGACCCCAGGGAGGGGCATATATGAAGGCCACACAATAAGAATATGTACAAATACAACTAAAAGGTTGCAGCCCCAGGCGAGCAACCAAGCAGATGTGCAATCCGGTCATTACAACCTCAAGAGTGAAGGGAAATGAGGGCCCAGACCCAACATGCTGTAACAGAACTTTCCAGTTCTGTGTAAGAAACAGATCTCCAAATCCAAAGATGAAACTCTGATGGACAGGACTACATAAAAAGATAATTTTTCCATGGTGAAATAACACCAGTAAAATGATGAAGATTACTACACTATATATAGAGAGAGAAAATGACAAAAAGGTCATTTTCTCAGCATGCATCTACCAAATTAAAAAATATATATAAATAAAAGAAATCAGGAAACTCAAACAGACAGTTCAAAAAGGTATTTCATTTTTCTAAAAGACAGCTATGAATTAAGGTGATAGCACTTTGTGCCAAGAAGATTGGCAACTCACAAAGCAGTTAATTATAAGGTGTTAGGAATGTAGAAAAACTGGCACTTTCATAGTTTACTATTAAGGGAAACAATAATTAGTGTATCCTCTTAGGACACCCTGTGAGCCAGTAATTCCAGTTTGCGATTTGTCATCCACGAGAGTGGCAGTGGAGACTGAGAGCTAGCACAAGAGTTAAAACACTTGCCCCACAGGAGGCAGACCTCAGGATGATGATGGCTGTCACATGGTCACCTAAGCATTCGTGGGCCCTGAAGGGCCCACCACCGATGACCTGGATGGCACTGCAGCCTCAGTCTCTCACACGAACTCACACTGGGCGTTCAACCCCCAACCTAATTGGCTGCAAATCTCCAGGAGGGGCTCCCCAAGACCCATGAGCACCACCTTGGAGGCTCCAGATGGAGAGAGAGAGAGAGAGAGAGAGAATTTCTATAGTAGCAAATCTACATGATAATGTTTGCAAAGGATTTACTATTGTTATAACACGTTTAATAAAAGAATAGTAAAAATTATACTCCATCTAATAACCCCAAATAGAACAAGTAACTCCAGGATGCTGAAGTGTAATAAAGTATAACAATCTCCGTGAAGGGCTATTACACTAGCACTACCAGAATGAAAATGGTCCATTACACTGGGAACTATGTTTTCACTCTGAGAATGGTGCCATTTTGCTGTGGGTGAGAAGAATTATGAATTTAACTTCGAGTCCCAGGAAGAATCCTCAGTGTGTAACGGCCTCTTCTGACTGCAGTGTCGCCTCGATCTGGGCCACTTCAACAAACGTTTCTAAAGTGCTGTCTGGAAGAAGGCAAGTATGGGCACTGGCTAAGTGAGAAATTTCCTAGAACTAAGGCCCCAGTCCAAAGAGTTTCTTCTTAACACAGTAGCAGAGCAACTGGGAGAATGCCCAGTACAGTGGCGAACTTCTCCATCTTACACGGAAGAACAGAGAGATATGAAAATGAAGCTGCTCTCCCTATCCATACTTTTTTAAGTTACATGGAAGCCCCTTAATCATCATTTAGCTACATAGCTATTTTAATCGAAACTTTTCTTAAAAGGATCCTTCTAATTCATAATCCGCGATCTTTTGAGAGAAGCTCCCCATGACTCATGTAAGTGGTCAGGATGCCTCCCACTGACCTGCTCTACATCTCCGGGAGGGCAGTTCAGCAACCTGGTGCCAGCGCTCTTCCTTAAAGTCGTAGCACTCCACGCTTCGGATAGCCTTTGGCGCCTGGCCCCCAACCACCACCATCAGCTGGAACAGAAGAAAGGGACACATTTGAACAGACCACCGGCACCGATGTGGGGATCTTACGTGGCTTACAGAGACATCCATGATGAGAGTGTTCGGATGAAGATGGTAGGGTGAGTGGAGGGAAAACACCCAGTCGACATTTCAAAAACATCAACAAAGGAGGCACAGGTTAGAACTACAGTTCTATTATCTAGCACATTTAGTCCAAAGTAAGGATTTCAGAAACTAAAGGAAGTTTCTGATCCTTCAAGCAAAAGCAGTTTTTAAAGCCAGAGTACAGCAGGCAGTGAACACTGGGAAGGCTGTGGGGTCAGGGGGCATTTCTAAACCAGGGC
Organism: Sorex palustris; assembly: GCA_028565675.1. NCBI lineage: Eukaryota > Metazoa > Chordata > Mammalia > Eulipotyphla > Soricidae > Sorex > Sorex palustris. Next base: position 50,651,274 of record JAOXYA010000025.1, read on the forward strand.
CTGGCTCTGTTGTGACCAGGGACTCGAGCTCCCCAGTTTGGGAGAGCACACAGAAATGAAATTTGTTAGTAGGCAGGTGAGGTGAAAAGCACAGTAGAGGAACAAAAGAAAGATGGAAGAAAGGACCTGGGGTGTCTGGGGGTGGAGGGAAACTTGAAAAAAAAATGAAGATTAACTGAATTGGAGTTCACAAGAGCAGAATCTTGAATCTCAAGTAGAAAGACCCCCAATTGATGCCCTACAGATAAAATGACCTAATATGACAGAGAGTGTGATACCGAAATCATAATGACAAATGCACGATAATCTAGTGCTAAGAGTAAATGAAGTATATACATTTCTTCAATTCAACAAACACTAAGTGCCTATCACCTATATTTGTCAAACCTGTGCTAACTTTGATACTTAATATATGAAACACATGATTTCTGACCCCTAAGAATTAATGGAGCCTGCTAAGGAGATAAGACCCATGAATGATTCAAGAAAATACACAATTATAAATAAAAACAGCAAAAAGCTATAGCAGTATAGACACTCATCGATATGATCAGAAAATGGAATACTACCAAAATTTAATAAAAGCCTCCCAAAGGAGTGGAACCCCGAGCGAAAGATGGAACTGGGTGGTCTCTATGTTTGTGTGTTCAGTCTGAGAACATACAGGCACTTTCTGGCAAGACTCGAAACGGCCCCCAACTGGGTATGGCACACTCTAAGCGAACGGACCTGGGCGAAAGATGAGAAGATGACAGGAAAGCCTGGCACTTGGAAGGAAGGAAACTCACAACATGAAATGTGCACTCATACAAAAAGGATGACGGCAACCTTGAACAAGCAATGGCCACGTGACCTTAAGGCCTACAGAAAGATGACTGCACAGAAAACACAATAAATACCAGCTTTTCAAAGAGAAGTCTATTTTAGCTTAATAGCTGAAAAGTTAGGAATTTAAATTTCAGTAAGGTGGCTGGATGTAGACCAACAGGTTTGTAAGTTGATTTTTTTTGGTATCATCCATTATTACTCTTTTTAATACAAGCACATTAAAAAAAATTAGAAAATCTACAATACCCCTCTATAACCAGAGTGGGGGAAAGGGAGGAAGGGCAAAGCTATAAAATCATAGATAAGATGATCAACTTTCAACTTTCTGACTAAAGATTTATAGGAGAACTGTTTAAAGTCCTAACAAAATATAGCTGAAAGAGGCCTCGCTAATATCTGAGTGAATTTTGAAATTTCAGAAGAGAATATTTTAAAAAATCCTTGAGGATCAAGAGGTTTTATTCTTAAATTGTGAAACTAATTACTTCCATGCAATAGTCCACTTTTGAACATCAAAATGAAGATGGAAGGGAAAATGTGGAGAATGATAGTAGTACTTGTCCATTACTACTAATTCAAGAGAAATAAAATGGAGTATGGATTTGAGATTTCACATATTCAAGATGCCAAGGACAAAGAAGAATATATATAGCAATATAAGAGGGCAGAGATACTTTTATGAGTTCAAAAGACTCCTAAAAACCATTGCACTACTTACCATCCAAAAAACGCTCAATCTCAACACACAGTTACATCAAGAAACCATACTTTCATATACTAGTGTGACAAACTAAAAATGAATGATATAATTTTTATGTAAAAATTAAATATATTTAAGGAAGACAAGAGGTGGGGAGTTAAATTTAAGTGATCATTCTAAAATGTAGGTTAATTTAGTTATGTTCTTTTATCTTTTCACTTAACTGTCACCTAAAAATCCAAGTTTTATAATTTTCCAACTGGGGGTCTTGATAGATATTCTGAGTTAAATATAGAGAAATATGTAGAGGGAATTATGATAACATATAATAAAACACAGATTCCAAAGAGAGAAAAAGAAAATCAGCAAAATGTATTTCTACATTATGGAGTCCAGTTCAATACTTACACTTCCCTAGAAACTACGTGTTGCAGATGCAAAGCTAACATTTGGGATATAGAGTTATTTGGGAAAGTTTGTAAGATTCACAAAATCGGAGCCTAATACAAAAATCTACCTAAGTAGAAATATCAAAATCTTATAGAACTTTACTCAGGCAGCTTTTGTTTGTTTGATTTTACTTGTCATTACTATAAAATTATATATTACCACGAAACATTCATGCCCAAGCAATTATTTCCCGCATCATTCTTACCTTTCTATCTAGACAGAATTAATCTCAACTACAACTGCTTTAAAACAGGGACATGTGTTGTTGAAACAGTACTTGCCACAATTTACTTTCTAACACTATGTGTTTTGGAAATACAAAAAAAAAAAAAATAAAATAAAATACAATTTAAGAAGAGAACATGTGATGCAAAGCAGTGCAGCTCACTGCTAGCCTTCTCCTCGGTCACTGTGAAGGAGCAAGGGAAAGAGAACCTTGAGCCTAAGTGACAGAATTTTAGCCTTTCTGAATCAGAGAGATTTATCCAGAAGTCTAAATCTCTCTAACTCTTACAGGGAAGACTAAATAAACTATGTTTGACCTATCCAAGGAGAAGGCAGACACCTGAATCTGAGCATCGTAACCCCTATTAACTGCGCCTTGCCTGTAGTCAACCATCACTGGACTGCCCCCTTTCCCTGACAACAATCCTCTAATATCCTGCATTTCTGGCTGACTGAATTCATATGAAGAAGTGACTTAAGCCATCTTGGTGAGTGTCTCGATTTTACTGGGTTTCCTTCATGTGTGTAATATATTGTTAAAAGAAAGCAGATCCTTCATAGGTTAGTAGAACTACCATATGATTAGAAGCTAAAGAACTGAGAAACTCAACAGTGTAACAGTTCGAAGTGCTGCTCCGAAACTATGTCCAGGGAAAGCCAGAATCATTGTCAACTACCATACTTTTTACAGGATTTTTATCAAGAACTTTAGAAAGTTTTCAAAAGTGATAGTGTTTATTCCAGAAATCAGAAGCAAACTGGTTTTTGTGCTAAAGAACTCTTCAACACAGCTTAAGATAGCGAAGGTAGCAATGCCAGTAGGACTATACAAGTTAAGAATATACCAATTAAAATGTTTAAAAGGTATTTTATAAGGCAAATTATTTAGAAGCTGGAAAGACCATTATGAAAGATATGGTAACTGAAATGAGCTAAGATTCTAAACACTTAAAAAAATCATTTTTTTGTTTGAAAGAACAAAACTGACACCAAATAATATAGACAGGTATGAAGTATGAAGACTTATAAAGATGGCTACTTATAAAAGCAGGTAAAAGGGCATTTGGAAAATGTAAACATTTATAAAATCAGCAGACCCAGATGGCATGCATACTAAGGGTGTTAAGGGAACTAGCTAGTGTACTTACTGAGTCACTTACAATTATTTTTGAAAAATCTTGGAGAACTGAGGAGAGATCAGAAAATTTAAAAACGGCAAATACCAATTTTCAAAACAGGGTAGGAAGTGAATGCCTTGTAAATATTTCTTAAGTGATAATAATTCTCAGTAAAAATTCAGTATATTTTGAGAAAAGCATCTGAAATTCTAGGGACTAACAAAATGATGAGTAATGCACAGAAGGATGTTCAATGTAAATTTTTGCCTAATTTGAATCTATCTGATAGTGAATCTCATCAGATGTCACATGCCAACTAGCATTTTTGGCTTAAGAAATAAACAACATCATATGAATTGAAACTTTCTTTGAAAGAGCTATGTTAGTGAGTGGGTATTTCTAATGAGGTGTCAACAGGGAGAGAGTGTTGAGGTCCAGCCTGATTTAAAATATTTACTAATGATCTAGAAGAGGTAAACATCATACTGATGAAAGCTACAATTGGTTCTAAATTGAGAATTGTTGTCAACTCTGGGAAAAAAAGAGAAAAATATTACTAATATAGATTTGAAGCAATTAAAAATGTAGACTCTAAAACAAAACTTGGAGGAAAAAAAACAACAAACCAAAAAGCACTAAAGTGAAAGAATTCAAAAGACAGTTCAATGGAAAGGATAGAGTAATAACCAAAGATGATAAAAGAATGAAAAACAATCTTATTTCTTAATCCATCACTGCCCCCAAACACACATTAAGAGCTAAACATAAACACATACACAAAAGCAATATATTACAGATCATTCTGATCAGACCGTACACAGGGGTGCTTAAAGTGTTGTAGGTCTTCTAGAATTATAAGGAGGCCATCAGAGAAGAAGAAACTGCCAACAGACAGAAATGAAGTGTTACTTTGTAAAGAAATTAAATATGTAAATTATGAATGGCTACAACTAAAAAAATGAAGGTAAAATGGAAGAGTCACACAGCAGAAAGGAGTGCTGGAGAGGTGGGAAGACAGGAGCTATCTACATTCAGTACTGCAGAGTCTGTGTGTCCACATCAACTAATAATAGTCTACAATAGGAAACAGGGAAGGAGATTACCTCCAGGAGCAAAACTTTTTTTTTTTATTAAATTGTATCTTTACCTTTTAGATCCTTCATTCTAATATAGACTTCGGTGTAACAAGTTTTAGTTATTATACAAATATGTAGCTTATGGAGAAATTTTTCTATTTTGTCTGATTTTCCATTCTACTGTAATTAGAGTTGGTAGAAAATAAAGTCTTTAAAAGGACAGAAATCAGCTGCTTTCTGTTCCAGAAGATTGACATCAATGTATTTTATAAAGAGTAAATGAACCCAGCAACCCTCACTCTCTATAAGCAAAACCAACAGAAGCTGAATTATCCACAGCATTATCCACATGATTCTAAACTCCTGAGCACATTTTCTGTTGCCGGGAACTAAAACAGCAAAGCATGTGAATTCCGATGAGTTAAAATATTAACAGCGCCATTACGAGCCTTTCCAAAGGGGTGATAACAAGTATAAACAACAGATCCTACTTTGGGAAGGTTCATGGGGGTCCTCAGTCGGGTCCTGACGCTCTTCATTAATATGCGCTGCTCTGTGGGGAGCAGATGGTACTTCATAGCTTCGATGAGGTAATCTTTGCAAGCACTGCTGTTCTTGACTAGCGTTTCCTCTTCGACCCGCTGCAAGAAGGTATCAAATACACCCCATGAGAAAGCTATTTCATGGCAAAATTGATACTAAGGGGCAAGGGACGAGGGGGGACATGGGGGAAAGCAAAATCTTTAGTTCGGTCTAAAAAATCACAAATAAAGTATCATGCTAAGCAAAATGAGTCAGAAAGAGAGGAACAGACATAGAAAGATTGCATTCATCTGGGGAATATAGAGTAACGAAATAGGAGACTTACACCCAAGAATAGCCGAGATAAATACCAGGTGGTTTACTCCTTGGCCTGGAGGCCAGCCACACATGCTAGGAGTAAAGGCAGCTCAGATAGAGAAGGGAGCACCAATAAAGGGTGTTGGGTGGATCCTCCCAGAATGGGAGAAGCATGCTGAAAGTAGACTATAGACCGAACATGACTGCCACTCAATGCCTCTTTTGCAAACCACAACACCCAAAAGGAGAGATAGAACAAAAGGGAATGCCCTGCCACAGAGGCAGGGGGGGATGGGGGGATGGGTGTGGGATCCAATGGTGGTGGAAAATGGGCACTGGTGGAGGAATGGGTGTTGGATCATTGTATAACTGAAACCCAAGCACAAAAATTGGTAAGTCTACAACTGTACCTCATGGTGTTTCACTAATAAAATTTTTTTAAAAAATCCCAGAATAAACATAGGTTTCAGAAACCTACAGATTGTTCACTAGTTCTGTGCTATGGGCATCTCCCCACCTAGATGTTCATCTTTATCCAGTGGCCGCATGTGCACTGTAGAAATGTTTCCTCCCAATTATTTCCTAGAGCAAGTTGCCAGGGCAAAGTCATATTGTGGTGGAATACAGGAGGTTCCTGTTGCAGGGTGAAAATGTCTGTAGAAATTCAACTTCGGCTTCGTAAACCCACTGGTGTCAGTGGTAGGCAGAGCTCCTTGGCTCTTGGATGCCAAACCTCCAAGATAGGTGGTACCTGTCGGGCGTCTAATGAGTAGGCTGGCAGTGGAGAGGAACTGAGGAGAGTCAGACTTCTTTTTTTTTTGGATTCATACCTGGCTCTGCACTCAGGAATTACTCCTGGCGATGCTTAGGGGACCAAATGGATGCTGGGAATCGAACCCGGGTCAGCCACGTGCAAGGCAAACGCCCTACCCACTGTGCTACTGCTTCAGCCTCCTGAGTCAGACTTCTTATTCGTTCCCAACTTAAGTGCTTAGTCACCAAATAGCCATGGTCGCCTAGTATGTGCCTCATTGAGAGAAGAAGAAACGGGCATTGGGCGGGCAATTCGCTTCACGCCGTGTGAACAGGGCTAAGATGTGGGAGTCTGGGAGCCCAGAACAGGCTTGTCCACTAACCTCAGGGGTCAGGAAAGGCAGAGGAGCAGGGGTTATTAAATCTCTCAGACAGTAGGCATCTGTGCTCCATGCATGGCTAACTTTAGACAGGATGCGAAACGGAGCAGCTGACTACCCTTGGTGTGAGTCAGAGATCGTGACCTGGAGAGGACCTTTGTCCTGTCATGCCTTCACATCCTGCCTGCTAAGGGTTTAATTGAGTCCTTTGTGCTTTGAGTCCTTTAGCCGTCTAATAACCAGTCCTTTAAACCAGTGCTTTGCTTGTGAAAGTGTAAGTGTTTGGTCCCAGACACAGACCTGGGTGTTGTCAGGTGTTATTCATTCCTATAAACTAAATCCTGACCTGTGCCACTCAAGCAGCTTGAAAGGGGGGTTTCAGGAAGTAGGCCGAGACTGAGGGCCAAGATTCGTGTTTAAAAAGTAGACAGGAGGGGCTGGAGTGATGATAGCACAGCGGGTGAGGCGTTTGCCTTGCACGCTGCCAACCTGGGTTTGATTCCCAGCATCCGACATGGTCCTCCGAGTACTGCCAAGGAGTAATTCCTGAGTGCATGAGCCAGGAGTAACCCTTGTGCATTGCTGGGTGTGACCCAAAAAGTAAAAACAAAAACAAAAAAAAAGTAGACATGAAGGGCCAAAAAGAGATGCTTCAATGAGTCAATGTGTGTCTAATATGTTCTTACCCTGTTACCAGACTGACCCTTTCTCTCTGTGGTAATATGCAACAGTTGGCCTGGGGAAAAAGTCAGTTTCTTACCTGATGTCTGTTAGGGACTAAATTCACAGACCATAAGACTTTCTTAGAGATTCCATCTGCCACCACTTTGCCTTTCACCAGATCATGCCTAAATTCCCCCTCTGGAGTAGGATTCTGATCCCAAACATTTTCCAGTTAATACGTCACTTTCTCAAAGTTCACCCAGTCTGAATTTAATGCAGAGCAACAGGAAACCCATTGCAGATATGACCCACGCCCTCCCCAACACCCATGGAGATTGTATCAAGGATTTGGGCTCCTTATATTCAGAAATGTAAAATTTGCAGACGCGTCCCTTATAGGTAAGGGAGTCTGAGCTATGCTGGGCATGGTTACAGAGCTGGCCAATGGCCAAATCAAGTTTAATCACCCCCTGTTGTCATCTCCAGATCTTTCCTCCCTGTCTCTCCCCACTCCCCCCAAAATAAAAGAGCAGGTCTTCCAGGAAC
>JAOXYA010000025.1:50722198-50738436 GCA_028565675.1 Sorex palustris
AAACAAAAGCAAATTGTTTACTGCAAAATGTAATTGGAAATCTGTTGGAATTGGTACAGGAAATATCCAAAAATAGGTTTCACACTAATGTATATCAAGTAAGCAATTTCTCTGGGCTTTTTTAAGAAAAGGAAATTTACTTCATCTATTTTTACTTGTATATAGTTATAAGGTCTCTATTAATGTAGCCTGGTGATGTAATACCTCATTACAGAATTAACTAGGATTGAACATCTTTCTGCACAGTCAGCAAAAACGGGGGGGGGAGTGGTGGTGGGAGGTGGAGAGAGAAGACATGTTAAAAATTCTTGATAAATGCAAAGTATTATTAACGTGTAGTCATTTGTTTCAAATTATGCACAGGCCTGCCTGTACAGACTTCTTTATGTCTCTCCATCTGACCGTTAATAGCAGGGACCTTAAGTGAAACTGCAAAACAAGTTTGATTTGCACATTTTTACCATTTTCTTCTTTCCTTTTGGCATCAAGACATCTATTGCTGCAGACCTTAGCATCTGCTGTGTTCCGGTGTCCTCTCCTTATCCCTACTTTGGGCAAGGGGAAACTTCACGTTGCTATTATTCGGACTAAATAATTTCATCTTATCCCTGGTCTCCTTCCTCCTGGAATATATTCCAGTGCTTTTGAAACATTATTTCAGATATATTGTTTTTACAATAATGTGACTTTCCCCCACCCCACCCCCATTGATTATAGCATTAACAATGGAAAAAAGTGTTTTTATGTTAATAAGGGACAATCCTGAGAGTGGAAATGAAGAATACTCTTCTTTCTTCCTCTTCAGTATGCTCCCATTCACAGTACAGACCAGACAGAGAGCCTGGACAGGGGTGTATACGGGGTATGTGCCTGGACAGGAGTGTATATGGGGTATGTGCCTCCCCGTTCTATACAGTGGATGTAAAGAACACGACATGGTAAGCACTGGGAAGCCAGTATTCTTAAACTCTAGACCTGAGACCAAATCTCTGGGAGCTCATATTATTTGTTCCAATTGCTCACATGGTAATGTGAAAAGATAAGTCTTGAATTTCCACATAAATCCTAAAATTTGAGTTCGGCCCAGATACTTGAATTATTTTTGCAAGTAAGGATCCCTTGCCAAGAAATCCTTTCTAGTTCTTAATCTGGTGCTAGTCAGCTTCTGGATGTTGAGAAGCATGTTTAATGCAGGATATAAGTGGTTAGTCAATTCCTGAGGCATACATATTTCTTCATTTTCCTTGTTAAGATCTTGGTAATAATCCAACCCAAGAAATAGAATTGAATTCAGGCTGCATATGTATGAGAACTATTCTTCATTGAACTAAAAATGAACTTAAGCTGCCATTTTGAAGTCTTTGTTAAAAGCCAACTAAAATTAAATCAGGATAAAAATATTCCAAGTCATATTTTCTGGGGCAAACTGATTTAAGCCAATCTTAATTGTGTTATATTTATTAAATCAACATTTTCCTATGCCAGAAAAAGGAAATTAATGACCATCATGTTTTAAGTTACAATAATTCCTTACACCTCAACACACACACAAAAATTCTTTTTTGATTTATTTTCTCCAATGTACCTAAGGTAATTTGCAAACTATATTTTACTTGTTTATTTCCACTTTATCTGTTTTATGCTTTGAAAGTAAGCTCTAAAGTAGGGCACTTGCCTTAGCCATGGTCCACCCAGGTTTGATTCTTAGCATCCCATATGGTTTGCTGAGCACCCCCAGAAGTGACTCCTGAGTGTAGCATTACAATGGCGTGCCTTGGCCAGAGCCAGCATGTGGGGAATCTAGCTCATGGCCTCACAAATGCAAGATGGATGTTCTACTTTTGAACCACATCCCTGATCTCTTTTCTCTTAGAGCATCCCAGTCCTCAAGTCCTTCACCCACACTTATCTGTCTTCATTGGCCTGGAGAATAGGGCCTTAACAGCAGTGCTAAGTATGCACATCTTTTGCATGTGGCAGATCTGGGTTTGATTCCCCAGCATTCTGTATGGTCCCCCAAACACTGTCAGGAGTGATTCCTGAGTGCAGAGCCAGGAGTAACCCCGGAGCACTGCCAGGTGTGGCCCCAAAACAAAAAGATTAAGAGAAGAAAAGAATGTAGGATAGATGATGATGTGTAATATTCTAGGGCTGCAGAGTTTTGGGTAAGAGCACCATGCCCAAGCAGACTGTCCAGCAGGAAGTTGTTGGTAAACCAGAATGACTCTGCACAGAGAATCACTCATAAAGCTATTGGTCCCTGAAGACACTGATAATGCAGCTTTCTGTGGTGAACCATTTTGCTACAAGATATTTTGTCACAAATTCTCTATGCATTTCTGTCTGTGTAGGGTACTCTGGTACTTCTTTCTAAATTGTTCATTTTTTTAATTAAGCAGCTAATGCATGATTATATTCTTACAGGAAAATACTCAAAGCAGCAAGTGAAATTTACAACTGATTCTCCCTTCCCTTTCCCCAATTAAACCTGTTCATGGTCTTACATTCTTTCATTTTCTTCTGCACTTATGTACAGATGTGGTGCCTATAGAAATACATAGGTGTGTATTTGTTTTACATAAGTGGAATCACGCTGTATGTTACCATCAGTCCATTAGCACCTGCTAAGGCAGCTTTACTGCCAATTTGCTGTAGCCATGGGGAACCTGAGCAGGGAGCACTCTGCTGCCAATTGCCAATACAGCCAAGATTTCAATGGATACTAACTATGAGGAGGATTTTGAACATCAGAAATTTGGCTGATGCATTAAATAGTACCCTGCAGATTGAATAATCTATTGCATCATAATACTACAGGCAATGTTTCCTTCCCAGCTCCAAACCCCAAAGCACTCTCTCTCTCTCTCTCTCTCTCTCTCTGAAAACAATTTTTGGAGGGGGAGTGTGTATACCTGGCTTACTCCCGGCAGGCTCAGACCATGATGGACTCAGACCATACGTGGTGCAAGCCAAGTGCTCTACCGCAGTACTATCTCTCAGACCCCTGGAAATATTTTTCACTTTCATTCATAGGGAGCAAGAAGCAAAGTGACTACTTCTTCAGACAAAAAGTAATAATAATAATGCTATTTTTGTTTGTTTGTTTGTTTGTTTGTGAGCCAGCCCTGGCTGTCTTAGGGCTTACTCCTATCTCTGTGCTCAAAGGGTTACTCCTGGCAAGCTAGGAGGACCATATGTGGTGCCAAAGGATGAACCTGGGTAAGGCCAGCACAAAGCAAGCACCCTACCCCCTGTACTGTCTTGCCAGCTCTTCAAAATTCCCACAATTTTGGAAATTTTTTCTTTGGTATACTAAATTGTTTACTTATTTGGGGGTTTTGGGCCATATCTGACAGTACTTACAAGCTCTTTCCAGTCTGATACTCAGGAAAATTAGTATTTTAAAGTTAGATCTACTTCCAAGTCAAGATAACAATGAGATACAATCTCACTCCAGTAATAATGCACGTATCATAAATAGTAAGAACAATCTGTGTTGGCAGTGATGTGGTGACAAAGGAACTCTCGTCCACTGCTGGTGAGAATGTTGTCTGGTCCAACCCTTATGGAAAGCAGTATGGAGACTTCTCAGTAAACTTAGAACTGATCTGCCATATGAACCAGCAGTGCCACTTTTGGGTATCTACCCCCAGGACAAAATAAAGAAAAACTACTCTTAAAAAGGGACATATGCATACCATTTATCACTCAGTGTTGCAGTCAGTATAATAGCTAAGATATGAAATCAACCGATGACAGATGAATGGGTTATGAAGATGTGCTTTATATACCCAAAGGAATACTATGCAGCTGAAAGAAATGATAAAAAACCAGAAACTTGCTGCAATATGGTTGGAGTTGGAAGTCATGTTTAATGAAGTAAGTCAGAAGAAAAAAGATTAACACAGGATGATCCCACTTACCTGTGGCATATAAAACACTGGATAAGGAAATGTAGTAAATGGGGAATGCCTAGATCACCCTTAATCCTTGTATTTAGATAGGAGAAGGACAGAGAAGGAAAGAAATCAAGAGAGGAAGAAGAGAATGGAAGGTAGTGGGGGAACAGGCATCAGGGCTTCAGTTATACTGGTGATACAGGTGAGTGGTACAGTCATATATCCAAAAAACAAATTCAACAATACTAAAACCATGAGATCTAAACTACAACAACTGAAATTTTGTATTATTCCTGTCAAGCTGACAGGCAGGGATACAGAGGGGTTTGGGGTGAGGAGGGAATATGGGGACCCAGGGGGAGGGAAGCTGACAATGGTGGTGGGATTGCTACAGAGTTTTATATGCCTAAAACTCAACTAGCAAGAACTTTGTAAATTAAAGTTCTTTAATAAAAAATTAATTAAATGAAGTTGTATTTACATTGTCAGAAATCTCTATTATTTCTAGATTTTCCATTTCTGGTATTTGGGTTGGTCTCACCACCACCCCCCACATCACATATATACACCTTTGCTTCCAATCGGTACTTTTTTGTTGTTGTTGTTGCTTTTTTGGGTCACACCTGGCAATGCTCAGGGGTTACTCCTGGCTCATGCACTCAGGAATCACTCCTGGCAGTGCTCAGGGGAACATATGGGATGCTGGGAATCAAACCTGTGTTGGCCATGTTGGCTGCATGCAAGGCAAATGCCCTACCCGCTGTGCTATCGCTCCAGCCCCTCCAATGGGTACTTTTTCTTCACCATACCTCGTGCTCTTTAAAACACAGGGTCTGAGGAACACCTTAAGAACTAGATATAGTGGATATCTGCTCATTGTATTTTAGTCAAATATTGCTGAAATTGATGGGCTGGAGAGAGTACAACAGACAGGGCACTTGCATTGCCTGGGACTACCCAGGCTGTCTCCAGTACCCTATGCATTCCCCAAGCACTGTGGTTCCTTAGTGCAGAGCCAGGAATACACTGAGTGCCACCAGGTATGACCCAAAACCTTTTTTAAAAAAAAAACTGCTGATATTTTATTTTTGTATCTTTTAATCCTTCTAAGGCCATAATAATTACATGACTACTTAAAATGATTTACTTTAAATCGTGTTTAAATATTACAGCAACATGCATTCTTTTTAGCTCAATTCATCTTTAAAGTTCTAACTGTGAGAAACTATGTATGTTCATAATTACAGTTTATTTGAATGTGTTGTATTTTTAGAACAGTAAAATACCATATTTTGGGGGGGTGGAGTAAAAATAATTCATGTATTTTTAAATGAACGAAAGTTTTGTTAATGTTCCATATCTAGGGTAATTTTTAAATTCTGTAGCTCTATTTTATACCATAAGTTATTAATAAAAATGTCTTTATACAATGAAATCTTACTAATGTGGCCTTTTAAATACATGTCACATGACCACCATTAGCTACTTTGGTAATTGGGGTGATTAAATCATCTTTGAGAGATTTTCTTGTGCCCAATTCCATACAAAATAATTCTCCAAATGGGGGTGTCTTCCAAAAGGCCAGCTGACAATTTACTTACATTTTATCAATAACTATTTATAACCACATTGTTCGAACAATATAGCTGAACCCACTTTGAAAATTCATCTGATCCATTATTCATCTGAGTTCATATCTGAGTAATACCAATTCTGAAGGCATTCACTGATTACTTCAGAATTTTCTCCAGCAACTCATTCCATACCTGAGAATGCTCAAGTCTTACTCCTGGCTCTGAATCCAGGGATCACTCCTGGTGGGACTCGGGGACAATATGCATGGTTGGGGATCAAATCAGGGTCAGCATGTTCAAGGCAAGCACCTTAACCCCTATATTCTCTCTCCAGCCCTTGTTCCACAGTCACTGTCACTATCACTGTCACTGTCATCCCATTGCTCATTGATTTCCTCAAGCAGGCACCAGTAATGTCTCCATTCATCCTAGCCCTGAGATTTTAGCAAGTTCTACATCGGAGGCTCTTTCAGGGTTAGGGGAATGAGACCCATCATTGTTGCTGGGTTTTGGCATATTGAATATGCCACAGGGAGCTTGCAAGACTCTGCTGTGCGGGCAGGATACTCTCGGTAGCCTACCGGGTTCTCCGAGAGTGAGAACTAGACAATAAGGGTCTAATATCTCGTTCCACACTTCTGTTTATTTTCGTAGGGGTCATACCAGTGGTATTGGGGGTAAGGTAATGGTAATGGGGATTAAACTCAGGTCATCACAAATGCTAGCCATTTACCATTGACTTATCTCTCCAGCCCCTAACTCTACGCTTTTTGGGGGGAAGGGCTCCCAAGCAGTGCTTCAAGGGGTTCAGGGCCCACTGCAGTGAAGTCTAACCAGCCAGGCTGGACAATTAAATAGTCAGGTCTGGCAGTGCTGGGGGCCAACATAATCACGACTACTGAGCTATCTCCTTGGTCCCTCATTCCACATTTTTATAATTCTTTTCAAGATTTAGGGGCTGGAAAGAGAGTATAGAGAATAAGGTGCTTGCATTGCATACAGCTGATCCAGATTCAATCACCAGCACCCTATACGGTCCCCAGGGTGCCCCCAAGTGTGATCCCTGAGCACAGAGCCCAGGAGTAAGCCCTCAGTATTGCCAGGTGTGGCCCAAACACCAAAATAAATAAATAAAGATTTTAATACCTTGCACTTAGTTTTGGAGACTTTTTAAAAAACCTGCTTGGGAACAGCTTGTCTACCCTGAATAAATTTTATATATATACCTAAAATTATAAGAAATATGAATCATAAATGAAAAGATAATTTGGGGGTCGGATTATCCCAAAAATACTTTCTGAGGGAGGTATAATTTGATCTGGGCTTTGGGGGATATACAGGATTTAGATTAGTAGAGAAGAAAAAGAAACATTTCTTACTGGGAAAAGAAGAAATCAAACACTGTATTTGGCAGAAATTATAGAAGCTGTCCTAATGGAGCTAAAAGATAGTCACTGTCACTGTCACTGTCCTCCCATTGTTCATCAATTTGTTCGAGTGGGCCTAGTAACGTCTCCATTTTTTGAGACTTGTGGTTTCTGTGTTTGGCATATTGAATACATCATGGGTAGCTTGCCAGGCTTTGCCGTGCAGGCGAGATACTCTTGGTAGCTTGCTGGGCTCTCCAGAGGGGTGGAGGAATCGAACCTGGCTTGGCAGGGCTGGGTGCGCGCAAAGCAAACTCCCTACCACTGTGTAGCAGATAAGGTTATACAGGAAGGCCCAGGGCTTTCTCAGAGGGCCCCAAAGTCCAGGTAAGGGGTGATTTAAGGCTAATATAATAACCTGAAAGATTCAGTCTTTCTGAACAAGGGAGTAAAATTCTCCAGTATGATTCTCGTGAGATAAATCTGGCTGAAGTGGACAGACCGAGTTGGGAGATTTTAGAAGGAAAGATACTGATTCAAGAAATATTAAACATGCTCAGAAATTTTTAAAAAAACAATGTGCCCCATGACACAGCATCCCATTTCTAGGAATTTATCCTAAAGGATTCATTAGAGATGCAAAGAAGACCATTGCCTGGATACTCAGTTGGTGTAATAATAAACGGGAAATTTAAATGGATCATAGTTGCCTGGTCAAATGCTAGTACAATAACCAACAACTGTGGAATAGTATGTGATTATCAGATTTATACATTATAAGACTACTAATAGTATAAAATACAGCATGCCATTGAAAAGACAAAGAGAGCTACAGAATACTGTGGCCTTATGCTACAAACGTTGAAGAGGGAAAGGTACGTGCGTGCATGCAGGTACCTGTGCTTCTTTGCATAACTGGCAAGTGGAACAGCGATGATACAGTCTGTGTAGAAAACGCTGTAAGTGTCTTCCATTGTCCTTTTGGACATGTGTTTATTGGCGCTACTTTTTGCTGCCCTAGGATCAGGTATGGAAGAGACTGTTTGATCTTACATATTGTCCTTGAGCCATTTATAGTAAAATCACAAAAATGGGGTAGGGGAACCTGCAAATCAGCTTTTCAATAGTCCAAATGTCAAACTGTGGGCTGATTTTTCTTCCCTCCCAACTTTTGACTATTTGATACTGAAAGATTTATTGGGGGAAGTTGGAGGAGATGTAAAGTCTGTTTGCAATATTGTTTTTGTTTGTCACACTCCATAGGGTCCAGGTGCTACACCTTGCTCAAGGGACCATGCAGTGCTTGGAATAGAAACTGGGCCCCCCACATGCAAAGCATGTGCTCAGTTCACTGAACTATTCCTCTGTCTCCCAAAATATTGCACATCAGGAAATTTGAATTCTAGGACCAGCTCTCTACTTCATACCAGTAAATAAGCCACTCCAGTTCTCATTACTTCATCAGAAAAATATAACTAAAAATGCTTGGACTGTCTACATTCTCTATGTATTATGAATAGCAAATGATATCATAGAAGCAGAATTATTTAACAGTGTTAAGAAGTGTTTAAGCAGTCTGTTATCCAATATAACACTCTAGACTTGGAATCCAAAAAAGCAATAACCAATCCAAAGACAAGGCAAGTAACATAATTGGCTCTATTAGGTCAGGTGTCAAATGACAAATAGAAACTGGCACCCGATCTTGATGTTATAGAATTGATATCAAGCAGTAAGAAAGATGGTGAGATGGGGGTCGAAGCAATAATATAGGGTGTAGGGCATTTGCCTTGCACGCAACCAACCTGGGTTCAATCCCTGACATCCCATGTGGTCCCCTAAGCACCATCAGGAGTAGTTCCTGAGTGCAGAGTCAGGAGTAACCCCTGAGAATCCCGAGGTGTGACCCCAACACACACACACACACACACACACACACACACAAAGGTGGTGCATGCATGCACGCATGCGCGCACTCACACACATGCACACAAAGATAGTGAGATAGACATGGAGAGCATTAACTCAGTAAGAAGGCAGTAATCGCAGATCTAAGCTGCTTGTGCTGTGCATAAATACAGGCCATGTTAGTAAATCTTCTGCTGTCTCAAAAAAAGCCCACAACTAAGATTACATAGAATCTTCAGATTTGCCAACATTGAAAACTGATTTAACAAATGTTGTATTGACAAATGAAGTGTGAGCAGAATTAATTAAAAATAAAGGTTAGATTCAGACCATAACTGAAGAATTCCATATTAGACGATAGACAACATGAAGACCTGGATGTGTATCTCTGCAATTTTAGTGCTTTACACAAGTCTGATATATTTGGTGTTTGTGAATTGTTGTTGGAGAGAGAATGCCAAATAGCTTGCTCTTCATGCAGAATGCCAGGTTTCAGCCCTGGCACTGTGTGGTTCCCCTCTTACCAAACAGAGCATGGCCCTGTATGACCCCCCCAATAAAATAAAATAAATTCTAGTAAAATGATAGATGCAAACTGCTAAAGCAAAAGATTGTTTCTTAGGTGAATGTCAATTGAACCCTGTTTTCTGCTAAGGATTCTTTATATGCACATCTACTTATAATAACTCTTTTATTATTTTTCCCAGCCACAGTGTTGTGGGAACGACTAGGGGAATAGCTCAAAAGACTGGAGTACATTCTTAACATGTGTAAGACCCCAAGTACTATCCCCAGCACTTCATGGCCCAAAGCACCAGCAGGTCACCTCCTACCATTAGGTCCAAGTAGCACTAGTGTGAGGAACAATTTTATACTCTGGCTAAGCTGGAGTCCTTGGTTACACAAACCAACAACTCATCTCAGTTGTAATAATAACTCAAAGGTTATTATACTAGCCTGGGTGGGTCTGATCCAACCAGTCCAAAGGTCTCAAGAGTAGAACCAAGTTTTCTCTAAAGAACAAGAAATCCAAGAGGCAGGCGGAGACAGAAGTGGACACTGGGGACACTGGCAGAGGGAAGTAGACACTGGTGACGTGCTCGAACATTGGACCCCTAAAATTCAATCATGAATATCTTCACATCTTTAAAATTCACGGTGATTTAACAGATTATTTTTTAAAGGAAACCCTTTAAATCACGTGAGCCAGCTCTAGCCTGCCTAGTCTGATAACGTACCCCCAGGCATCCCTTGCCTAGCTGCCCCCTGCAGATGCATAACCCAGTTCTTTGCAATATGTGTATCTACTGCTGGTTCTGCTTTTCTGGTGGAACCTGACCCAAAAGGATAAAGTGCTAGGAAGGGCAGAAATATAGCAGGACAGTAGGAAACAGATTACAGGATTAAATAGATTTCACTTAGGTTTGAATGGGGAAGAGAGATTTGGGCAGATTTTGAGAAGCTAAGGTAGTTAGGAAAACCTATTTCTCTGGGATGAGTTCTGTAAACAGAAACAGCTGTTAATACTAAGTCCCTGTGATAGAAATTTTGGAGAAGTCAGAGTCAGTGTAACTGGCACTGAGTAAAGGAGGTGGGCGGAGAGAGGAGATTGGAGAAGGAAGGGCCAGGGGCAAACCCAACTATTGCAAGAGCCCAAGAGCTTACTCAGTGAACTGGAGACTCATTGCTCTGTTTTAAGAGAGAGATGATATGACCTGACCCGTTTTAAGTGGATTGTAAAAGGATGACAGTGTAGAGAACAAATTGTGGGGGTGGGGAGACACCAGTGCGGAAGAAGGGGACTCTGACAAGGAATGCTAACAATCCAGGCAACAGGGAGGGGATGATGATGCTTGAATGAGTCTTGAAGACAGACTTGACCTGCTTGTGTTTGGTGCTTACATCATACCGGTTGTTAAAGATGCTTACTATCCCCCTGCGAGGACAAAGGAAAGGCAAGGAGCCATTGAGCACAGGCAGGAATGTGAAGGCACAGAGGAATATGGCTTCGAATTTTCAGGGTCTCCATGATGACAAATACAGCTTGAACTATTTTGTTTGTCCTTTGTTTGGGGGGGCATACCCAGAGATGCTCCGGGGTAGGGCTGGAGTGATAGCACAGTGGATAGGGTGTTTGCCTTGCATGCGGCCGACCTGGGTTCGATTCTCAGTATCCCATATGGCTCCCCGAGTACCGCCAGGAGTAATTCTTGAGTGCATGAGCTAGGAGTAACCCCTGTGCATCACTGGATGTGACCTGAAAAGAAAAAAAAAAGGAGATGTCAGGACTTACTCCTGGTTTTGTACTCAGGGATCACTCCTGGTAGTGCTTGGAGGACCATATATAAAGGCAGTGGATAAACCAGGGTTGGCTGCATGCCAGGGCCTTATCTCTTGTTCTATCTCCCCAATCCTGGCTTGAAACATTGGTAAGTGAAAATACACCACAGATATCATGCGCCTGTCTTGTGTCAGAAACCTTTATAAATCCTTTTCATTATTTACAAAGAAGCTCTTTTGTCAGAAATGTGGCTCAGTGACAGAGCGCATGGGATAGGTGAAGGACCTGAGTTTGGTCCATGGCACTGTAGCACTGTAGAACTGCCATCCCGTTGTTCATCTATTTGCTTGAGCGGGCACCAGTCTCCATTGTGAGACTTGTTGATCCATGGCACCAGAAAAAAATAATCAAATGAAACAAAATTTCATTTGTCTTTGTATCAATTAACCCTTCCTAAATCACACCCTCCCCAAAGTTTAATGATTCAATCACCAGTTATTTGCTCAAGATTCTGAGTTTTGACAGTTTGGGAAATCATCTCTGCTCTACGTGATTTCAACTAGAATCACGCACATGTTTGCCATCACTTGATCAGAAGGTTACATGGCTGGCTGGCCCCCTATGACCCTTTCCACATGTCTAGTGCTTGATGCAGCAGGTGGGATCCACTGGTGGGAACAACTGTAACTTCTTATCCCTGAGGCCAACCCAGACCTCTTCACCCAAGTAAGTGACTGGATTCCAAAGCAATGGCAAGTGAGAGAGTATAAAATCTCAGTGCACAAACACTCAGTAAGCCTCTGCTTCTGCCCCTGGCTAAAGCAGATAAGCCCATGCCCCAATCCATTTTACATTCCAGAAGAACAGGAGGCATTGGACTTGCTGTTACTCAATGACCCACCAGTCTTTAGAAAAGCCTTTGCAATAGGTCCTGTCAAAACTCCCATTTTGGCATGGGAAACTAAAAACAGCCAGGTGTTAAGGAACCCGTACCTAATGCAGGGAGGGCCAAGATAAAGATCCTGTCTGGCCTCAGACTTTGCTCTGAACCTTGAAGCTCTATGCAAGGAGTAACACCCAGGGTTATATTTGGGATGATCTTGACAAGCCTTTAACTTGAACACTTTTAAGGCCCCATCCTCCAGGCCAATGCAGATAGGTATGAGTGGGTGAAGGATTCCTGGATCGTGATGCTCGGAAAATTGAGAGAAAATATATCAGGGATGTGGCTCAGGGGTATGCATGTGTGAGACCCTGAGCTAGATTTCCCACATTCTTGCTCTGGCCAAAGTAGGCCATTGTATTCCTTGTCATTTGCAAGTAAGAGGACCCACGGCACACAGAAATCAATGACAAACAGAAAGGAAGGGAAAAAAGGAAGAGAGAAAAGTTTTCACCATAAACAAACTCTGTGTTATGAAGAAGAGGCTCTTCAGGGCTGGAGCAATAGCACAACAGGTAGGGCATTTGCCTTGCACCCGGCCAACTCGGGTTTGATTCCCAGGATCCTATATGCTCCCCCGAGCACTGCCAGGAGTAATTCCTGAGTGCACCAGCCAGGAGTATCCAGGAGTATCCCCTGTGCAATTCCAGGTGTGACCCAAAAAGCAAAAAGAAAAAAAGAAGAAGACTTTGAAGAACTTGCAGCAGAAGAGGTGGTGGGGGGGTAGGGGGGGGCATATGCCAAAGCCAAAGCCAATATCTGGAGGCTGACATGCAAAGGCCAGGGGCTGGAGTGAATACAGTTCTACACATCATTACATCACTGCAGACAAACAAAAGAGAAGTTTGAATTTTGGCGGAGGGACTTCTGAAAATGGAATCTATTTTGGTAAGTGTCTAAAATTCTGGTCATGAGCACAGAAATAAAAATGGGTTTTACTCCTTTTTGGTGAGAGTGCGGGTGTATGTAAAAACTGAGAATAGTGAATGTGCTGAAATAACAGAGAGCAGTTTTGAGCAGCCTCTGAGCATATTTATAGATATCAAGCACACGAAACACGCCCACATCATACACCCTCTCCCCAGGAATCCAGGATGTATGAAGAATCATACAAGGTATACATTTGGCCCCTAATAACATACAGATATGGAGGGCATAACAATAACAAAAAAATACCTTATAGTCCCTAAGCAGTGCTTTCATCAAAGCCATAAGGTGAATGATTGAAGGCTGAGAGAAGGAATTCTTTTGAATAAAAGTGCTTTCTTTTCTCAGATGTAGATAGTGACATGCTCTTTCTCCATTTCATAAGATTGAGACATGTCAATGGTGAGCTCGTGTGAGTGGATTGAAGGAGAGATGGCAATGAGTTAGAATTCTTCATATTTCATTCAGTTCTTTACCATCAATTCTAACATTGAAATCAAAGGCTTTAACAAGCACGCAAAGACAATTTTTAAGAATCAGCTCTCTAGACAGCACTCTCTGAGTCAGTTAGTGGAAAACAGAGAAAGCAGTGGAGGAGCAGAAGAAAGAGGTACTCTGGTTAGAAAAGCATCCACCCCCCAAAGATTTGAGAATGAAGTGATTAAAGAAGAGGACCAGGGGCTGGAGTGATAGCACCGCGGGTAGGGTATTTGTCTTGCACGTGGCCGACCCGGGTTTGATTCCCAGCATCCCATATGGTCCCCTGAGCACCACCAGGAGTAATTCCTGAGTGCAGAGCCAGGAGTAACCCCTGTGCATTGCCGGGTGTGACCAAAAAAAAAAGAGGACCAAATCCCAAGCACTAACAGTCTCTAGGCATGAAAAATAGGGGCTCTGATGACATTTTGATTTGTCATTTCTTAGAGGCAATGAAGATGTCAATCATCCTGCAGGAGAATCATCACTTTTTCACTCGCTGGAGGAAGGAAAAAATGGAGAAAGAAAGACAATGGATGAGAACACACTATACAAAAGACTCAGGGCATCTGGGCACCAATTGAATGAACTGCAAAGAATCAAAAAGATGAACAGAGACTCAAAAATGCTCCATAGGAAATAGAACAGACATTCACTTGCTTTATCTGTACCCCCTTTGCTCTGAGTTTGTAACACCCTCACTGCTATTGTACAATGGGGGGTTTGCAAGTAGCTACCCACACCCATTGGCTTCAAGGTATTAGTCATTTAACCATCTAAGACTTCCTAAGACTGTAGCAACTCAACACACTTTCCTAATTTCTTGGAATTGCTCCACTTTTTTTTCTCTTTTCTTTTTCTGTTTGGGTCACACCTGGTGATGCTCAGGGGATACTCCTGGCTTTGCACTTGGGAATTACTCCTGGCAGTGCTCGGGGGACCATATGGGATGCTGGGAATGGAGCCCGGGTCGGCCGCGTGCAAGGCAAATGCCCTACCCGCTGTATTATAGCTCCAGCCCCGCTCCACTTGTTTCATTTGTGCTGGTCTATCACTGGGCTGGAGCGATAGCACAGCGGTAGGGCATTTGCCTTGAGCGCAGCCAGCCTGGTCAAGCAGGGTTCTGAACCGGGTTTGGTTCCTCTGCCCCTCTTGGAGAGCCCGGCAAGCTACAGATATGCCAAACACAGTAACAAGTCTCAAAATGGAGACATTACTTGGCCCGCTCCAACCAGAGGACAGTGTTTGTTTTGTTTGGTTTGGTCTATTACTAGTCTCTCTAACTATTTGAGGGGTGGTGTGCTTTATTTTTCATAGTATCCCCTCCTTATCCATGTGGAAGATATTCAAAGATACTCCCCTTAGACAGAGAAATGTGCTACAAGACTCCCAGTGAAACTGTGAACTGAAGCCTGTGTATACTATGTTTTTTCCTGTCCATACATACTTATGATGAAGTTTAATTTATAAATATAATACCCAAAAAGGGAAGCAGGAATAACTAATAGTAAAATAGAATAATGAAAACATTCTGTGATAAAAAAAAATTATGTAGTCTAGTTTTTCTCTCAAAATACTTTACTGTCCATAATATTTTCAGAACAAAATTGACCTCAGATAACTGAAACCATGGAAACAAAAACATAGATTCAGAAGGTGGCCACCATACTTCAAGTCTCTCACATCAGACTTCCTGGGAGAAGAAAAGACAAGAGAACAATATGGTATCTATCGACACATTTTCAGCAACTCATTCTGGTTTTCTAAATTTACAAGAGCTCACTGACAGCAGAAAACATATCTTTCCCCAAGCTGTTAATTCTTCCTTTAGGTGTAAGTCATATTTTTTCATTTAATGGAATTTCAAAATGAAGTGTTTCTACATCATCAGCATCGAAAATGTTACAAATAAATTATTACATCCAGGTGACCAATTATTTACTATGCATCTGCCTAGTTTATGAGACCTCAAAACATCACACAACTGGTTTCATTTTCATCCATTACTCTGTCAAAGAAAGAAAAACTGGAGCCATCTGATCAACCACAGAATTTTTTGTTTGTTTCCTTTTATCTCCTAGCTGTAGCTAATAAAATGCTCTTAGATGATATCTTCAATAACTGAGCACTTCTATTCATAGGAATTCACTGTAGCACTATAGCACTGTCCTCCCATTATTCACTGATTTGCTCGAGCGGGCCCAGTAACATTGTAAGACTTGTTGTTACTGTGTTTGGCATATCGAATACATCACGAGTAGTTTGCCAGGCTTTGCCGTGTGGGGAAGATAATCTCGGTAGTTGCTGGGTTCTCCGAGAGGGGTGGAGGAATCGAACTCGGGCCAGCCTGGTTGGCCTTGTGCAAAGCAAACGCCCTACCCACTGTGCTACCGCTCCAGCCCATTCATAGGAAAAGGGAGAAATAAAACAATAAGAATCTAGGAGGATCAGGAGCTGGAGAGACAGCACAGAGGGTAGGGTGTTTTCCTTGCACGCAGCCGGCCCAGGTTCGATTCCCAGCATCCCATATGGTCCCTTGAGCATCGCCGGGTCGAACCCCAAAAGCAAAAAAAAAAAAAAGAATCTAGGAGGAACATCTATTGGAAAGAAAAAAAAATAAAGAAAAGGACAAAGCATACCTCATTTCTGTTCTAGCCTTTTACCTCTCAGTAAATTTCTTCTCTGTGGAGCACCCTTCCTAGTTTGCATGGATGTCCACAATATTCTTCAGAATGAGATCGCTACTTTTTTTGGTTCAGGCAGGCTTTGCTGAGAAGCACCCTGGGGAAGAAAGAAAGAAAGAAAGAAAGAAAGAAAGAAAGAAAGAAAGAAAGAAAGAAAGAAAGAAAGAAGGAAGGAAGG
>JAOXYA010000025.1:50740067-50751090 GCA_028565675.1 Sorex palustris
GGAATCGAACTCGGGTTGGCCATGTTGGCTGCATGCAAGGCAAACGCCCTACCGCTGTGCTATCGCTCCAGCCCTGTGCTATCGCTTGCAGCTTATTTAAGTATTTGTCAGCCACTTTTGTGATTATGCCACATTACAAACTACGTTCCAGTGCACTGATTTATGATAGTAATTCTCATGGCAACAGGTTGTTGAGGTAGCTTCTCCAACCTTAACTTTGCTGGTGGTTCTGCTTCACCCTTCAACCAACCGGGAGGCTCTCCAGTGTATTGAGTATCACTTTCAAATAATGTTTTGGGCCCTTGGATTTCTGTATCTCCCAATACACGGCTTATGTGGAAAACATTCCACATACAACAAAGATAAATATTCATTAACTAAATCAACACAAACTTCATAAAATTTTCCAGAATCTTATTGAATGTTGTATGTTCTAGAAATAGCTAAAATCAAGCCATAAGGAACTACCGTCTGAACTATTTTCCATAAGGTTTAAGCACACAACAGTATTGTGATGCTTGTGTGATAAAGTAATGGTGAGGATTCCAGTAATGCCTCATTAAATAAACCCAGTATTTAAGAAGATGGGATAATTCCAGCGTGACAAGATCATGACCTCTGAGCTTCTTCAAAAGAAAGTGTTTGTTAAGTAAGTTATTAATGAAAAAGCAATTCCAGAAGGAATTATTAGCATTCTCAGAGTCTTTTGAACATTCTTGAATTTCTGAGGCAGCATCATTTGCATGTGAATAATGAAAAAAAAAATTTAATGATTTTGTCATTTTGCTAAAACAGGTCAAAAAGAAGCTCTCCTTAAAAGTTTTGTGTGGATTAGTCCACATAGTTGGGCTGCTTTAAAATATAAACTTGGGGTGGAGTTGGAGAAATAGAGCAGGAGATCAGGCACTTGCCTTGCATGCGGCTCTGAAGGCCCTGACCCTGGTTCGAGTCCCTGGCGCCACATCTGGTCTCCTCAGCACAGAGTCAAAAATAGATCCTGAACATCACTGAGTAGTGCCCAACACCCTCCCCCTCCAAAATAAATCAATAAAATAAAATGCAAACTCAGCGCTGTGGAGTTGGTTTGAGAGATTGAGTACATCTTTTGCCTGCATGAGGCCCAGGTTTGAAGCCCAGTATCACTCGATCCACCAACTAGCCCTGGGAGTGAACCTCAAGCACAGAGAAATGGATTGCCCCCTGAGCACTGCCACGCATGGTCCAGAAACCTAAAATAAGTGAATTTGACTAGTTATTTAACCACATACTTTTATGGGACTGAAGAGATCGCTCAGCTGATGAGAGCACCTGTTTTGCATGCAGGAGGCGCAGGGTTGTGCCTTGGACCTATGGTCCCCTGAGAACCACTGGGAATTGTCCCCAAACCAAAACATAAACCAAAAAATTGATAAAAGTAGAAACTTGTAAATCTCAAAAAGACCTCTATAACCTGGCCCTTACTTCACCTGAATTTTTGAGATGGTTATTCTAAATTAGTTTTCACTGTGTGATATTGTGTGATCCTCTTACTGATGATACCTGTGAACAAATCATTTAGGAGGAAAAAGCAAATGAGGATTTGCTTTGGCTAAATCAACTCAAATCAGTCAGCTGACCAACCTCGCTATCTAGTGACCAGCTCTTCAGCGCTGCCTGAAAAGGAAGGTGGCAGGGCCGGGAGGCAGCGTGTAGAAAGTATCCACCTGCCTCGCAAATGGGAGTTTGTTCCTGGGGCTGTTTCACGCACCACACACAGCCCTAAAACTCCACTCTTTGTGCCCAGTAGCTCTGCAGTCTGAGATCCCTGGTGGTGTAGGCGGTCACCGTGCACCATGACCAGTGCTATTTGAGTTCCCCAACTAAAGCGGGTGACCCCCCCATCAAGCACCACACTAAACAATCATGAGTAGTGCAGTCAGCAGTGCAGCTCCTCACAAGCTCACATGAGAGCACATCAGGGAGCCCTGAGGAGCACCAGGAAGGCCATTGTCTGAGTGTGAGAGCACCACAACTAAGTATGTGTGTAACCCAATCACAGTATCAACAGAGAGGAGGGAAGGGGGAAATAAATAAATAAATGCAAATAATTTTAATAGATTCCTAGGACAGGAAGAAGTTGCCTGTCGGCTCATGGCTGATCCTGGTTTGATTCTTGGAACATCATAAGTCACCTGAGCACTGCCAAGAGTGATCCCTGAATGCAGAGACAAGAGTAATCCCTGAAAATAACTGAATAAGTCAAAAAATAATTTTTATAATAAAAAGAAAGATGACACTCACAAAAAGATAGGAACATTATTCTTCCAGAAATGACTCTGTTTACATCTTAAAATAAGTCTTCATTAGTGCACCAACAGCCCTGGTCCAGAGACACAGCAGCGAGTCCTGGAAGACACCACAGTGCTGGAGATCTCTCCGGGCCCCATACCGAGCCAATTTCACCAGGGCACCCCAGATAGAGCAGGTGCTCTCTCTCTGCCTACTCCAGGTGGAATCTTGGCGACCAAGAGAGTATTGGGGAAATTGTCTGCCATAGAGGCAGAGTGAGGACTGGGATGGGTGGGGGGAGGATACTGGGGATTTTGGTGGTGGAAAATGTGCACTGGTGAAGGGATGGGTGTTCGATCATTGGCTGAATCTCAAACATGAAAGCTTTGTAAATCTATCTCATGGTGATTCAATAAAATAAATAAATTAAAAGTCTTCCTTTCTGGGATACAGTGTTCCTGTTTGCTGTCCCAGGAATATAATGCACTAACAAGTCAGCAAATGGTTGGAAGATGAAAACTTGTGCATCTTCTCTACTACTGGTCTCTAATCACATATACTTTTGGCCACTATTGGTAAATCCAGTTTCTGGAAGTAATAAACTTGATATTTTAAAATACTAAATCCTCTGGGGCCAGTGCTTTATAATAATATCAAAGTTCAGGAGTATAACTCCTTATTCTTATCTGTGTAACAACCTCATCATAGCGACCACCAAGTGAGCTGTCAGGAATAGCCCCTGAGCACAGAGCCAAGAGTAAATCTTGAATATTGCCAGGTATGGATCAACACCCACCCCCACCCCCCATCACAAATTATGAGTACCAGAGCTAGGACAATAGTACAGTGAGTAGGGCATTTGTCTTGTATGCATCTGACCCGGGCTTGATCCCCAGCACCTCATAAGGTCCCCTGAGCATCACCAGGAGTAATCCCTGAGCACAGAGGCAGGAGTAAACCCTTTGCTGGGTATAGATACACACACACACACACACACGAGTCCATATATATTTTAAACATTTATTATTTATTGGAGTCCTCCTCTCACTGGTAAATTTCTCTTGTTTTTTCTCTTTTATCTTCCACGCCACCCCACCTCCTCCAGTTTCTTATTACCAATTTTCCCCTTTTCATTTTCACTCTGAGGCACAAATTTTAAAAGATTTTTTTAATGTAGGAGTACTGCCATTTATTCAGCCACTTATTAAACTAACTGAAGCAGGCATGAACTCCACATTACTTTTAAAAATATTCTTATTGAATATCTGTGAGATAGACCATTACAAAGCTGTTCATGATTGGTTTTCAGTCATACAATGATCCAGCACCCATCCTTCCACCAGTGAACAACTCCCACTACCAATACCAATGTCCCAGTTTCCCTCCCACCATCACGCAACAACCCACCCCCACACCTACCTCTATGGCAGGCACTTTTCTTCTCTCTCTCTCTCTCTCTCTCTCTCTCCTTTTCTGCATTATGGTTTGCAATACAGGTAGTAAGAGGTCATCATGTTTGTTAGGGCATTCAGTATTTTTATCAGAAAGGTAAGGCTGGAGTAACTTTTGAACTGGGTGCAGCTGCAGCTTTGGGGTGTGGACATGACTGCCGAGGCTTCCAGAAGTACAGGGAAAGGGGGAACGGTAGCCCATCCCAACCCTGAGAAAGTCTGGACATTTCAGTCACAAAAACTGCATACCCAAATTTTATCCTGAGATAGCAGAACCCAGCCAGGGGCATGGCAGCAATTTTGGATTGTGGGAGGTAGCAACTGCTGGGGGCTCTGCTTGGGCCAGCACCAGGCTGACCCACCCCCCTCCAATTTATCTCAGTCTACTTAGCCTTGCGTGGGTCTGAGATTAACTTCAGCTTTTGATCTCTTTCGAAAGAGATTTATTTATGGGTCTCAAAGCAAGGCCTATAAATGAGCTTGTACAGCTGAGTTGGAGGTGGTTTGTGGGTGTGTCTCCCATATACCTAACTTGTGGTCGTTTAGTTTCTTGTGAAACTTGGCCCCGAGTTGTTGGGGTCCAGCCAGAGGCACAGCGGCAATTTTGGGATATCAGAAAGCCTGACAGCACCATCAGGCTACTGCTTCACTTGTCCCACAGGTATAGGTTGACCTATTGGCAGCACCACATCCTAAAGATCCTTTAAAAATTTTAAAACCTAACAATTTTCATATCGCCACATGGCAAGAGGGATGTTTATCTGTTTCAGTTCTGAGAGGCAGTTTGAGAGATTTCAACTGAAGTCGTCCTTTAATCAAGCTAACCGAGGCAGAGATTAAGCCTTCCAACTTCACAGCTTGCTGGTGAGCAGACAAGTCTGGACTGGGGGAGGAAGCTGGAACACTGCAGGCTGCCTAAACCTCCCTTTGTCCCTCTTTCACCCCTTCTACCAAGGAGGTTTTCTTGAGCTCACAGCTCAATGGCTGGCGTTTTTGTTCATGATTTTGTTTGACCTTGGTGGGGTCACACTCATCAACGCTCTGAGCTCACTCCTGGTGGCATGTATACCAAGTGCCGGAGATCAAACCCGGGTAGGGCTGCATGCAAGACCAGCACTTCCTTCTGTACTACTTCTCCCACCCCAGGCAATTGTTTTTATTCCCCTTTCCTTTGCAGTAAATTCCTGTGCTTCTCAACATTTTAACCAAGGAATGTTCTTCCTCTTCTATTCCACCCCCACCCCACCATCAGTTGTAAAATGTGTAAGGATGAGGCCCTGGCTTTGATCCGTCAGCATCAAATAAGTACACTATGAAAACATTTGGAAAGCTAAAATTGTAATATTGAATTACTTTCTCTTATTGACCTAAGGGTAGGGGTCAGTCACAGCCCGTGGGGTTTAGGAATTATTCCTAACTAGTTGCTCAGGAGTAACTCCTGGTGGTATGGTGTGTGAAACATGCTCCTTAAATTCTGCACAGTCTCTCCAGACCCACCTAGAGGCTCACTCAAGCCCTAAATAAGGAGTGGAGGGGCGGGCTTACTCTAGTCACCAGCATAGTCCTCTTTAGAGACTCTCTGGTCTCCACTCCCTGGAGCTTGCTTAATAGATCCACAGAATTTGAAAGAGAAATTCTAAAGTGTCAGTCCTCACGTATGTGGATATTCCAAACTGCCTTCAACCAAGAGCTTTTCCTATTTATAGGGATTTAATTGGTCCCCGGGGGAAGTCTTTAGATTTTCCAAGAGGATCTGTGTTGGTTCTAGAGTCTTGGCACTAATGGCTTGAGATCAAGTCTTTAGATTTTGCAAACTAATAAAAATGAACAGACCCTGATAATCCCTGAGTTTCCAAGCACAGCATACTAAAGGGAATTTAGAAAGCTGTTTGACTAGTCTAAATGAGGTGGTTCGGTTGTCTTTTTTATTTCTCCAAAGCTTTTTTTTTCTTTCCGCCAAGCTTTTATCCAAAATAGGTTTTGCATCTCCATTTCTTCACTAAATTGGTGTGGATGTATCTCTGAAGACGTCAGTGACTAACACACAAGACTGGACCATCGTCTCCCATTACCACCCCCACCCCTTCCTTCACTGAGTGCTTCTCTGACCCGGGACTTCTGTATCTTCTAAGCTGATGGTGGTGTCTGAGGGGGTTGCTTTTGCTTTCCGGTCTTGGGAAAACGGAATTGCTTGTTCAATAGAGTGTTTGCACTAACGCTCTGAAACGAGAGTGCTGAGGAGGAGACTCCAGGAATCAGGCACACCTATTTGCAGCGGGGCTTCAGCAGGGCAATTAGTGTCTCCTGCTCCCGTACAGACACTGGGCAGTGATCACAGGATCACAGGATCACAATGATCACAGTGATCACAGCCGCGCCTGCAAGCACCGTCAGATGCCAGGAGCACAGCCCAGCTCTGCCCTAGACACCGAGCGAGAAGATCAGGGGAAGCGCAGGGGCCGGTCCTTCCCGGGCAGTAAGGCTAGGGTCAGCTCCGGGGCCGCCCGCCTCTCTGGACCTTCCTTGCAAAGGCCCTGGGGAAGAACTTGTCTGTGAATGTGGAACGTGGAGATTTTTATAGATGACACTTATTTCCATTTGGGGGGCTGGTTTCCTCCCAGGTTAGCTGTCAACATGCAATAAGATATCCATAGCAGTTTCCCCCTTTTCTCCTAAAAATGACGCCTCGGTAGTATCTCATCAATCCTTGCCCTGTGGTACACAGTGATGTTCTCTTGTTTTCTCTGTCTCTGTGTCTCTTTTTTTCGAAACTCTGACTGATCTGCCCTAGATGAGTCTAGTGGACTGAACAAGTGCTTCACATGCATTTTGCCCCTGAGCAACCCCCCAACAACCTTCTCCCCCTAACCCCCTCATCCAGCACAGAGCTGGGAGTCACCACTGAGCACCACTGGGTGTGGCTCAAATATAGATAAAGGGAAAAAAATGAAACTATCCGATCTTCTGGAAAGCATTTATCTAAATATGTGTAGCATGCTACACCTAGAAATGGAATTCAAGACAGCAGACACTACATTTTCTCAATTAAGTTGAAGGAGAATTTTTTTTTTAATTTCAATATATAGAGAGTCTGAGCTGGAGTGATAGTGCAGCAGGTATGGCACTTAGGATTGAGAAATATTATTTAAGACAAAATTTTCATTAGAAGAAATCTGTTGGCATCATTATATGAAAAAGTAGTTGAGGTTGGAAGATTTGCCTCCTCTGACTGTCCTCAGGGCTGCATGCCAAGAATCACTCCTGGTAGCCTCCAGGGACCATATAGAGTGCCAGGGATTGAACCTGAGTTGACCTCATGTAAGGCAAGTGTCCTACCCATTGTACTATCTTTCTGACCCTGAATTATAGAAGGCTAAATACGTACAGGTCAAAATTTGTAAGATTCTAAAACACGTATTTATTCCTTATTGTATCACAGAACTCCTGCCTCATCAGGCCAGTATTCAGGAATGCTCCCAGTCAGGAAAAGGAAGATTAAATCTATTTCTAAATCTATTTCATTCTCTCTAAAAAGTAATACCCTCTTGAAATATATTTGATAGTTCAATTACCAATCTCTTGTTTCTTTGCCAGAAATACGTTTCCGGCAATGATGTACAATGTACTTGGCCTTGCCCCGACACTATTTTTTGGCCTCTAACTGCAAATGTAAGTTTCCTTCATGGGAGTCAATGGTGCTTTACAGGGATGCTTTCCCTGGCCTGGTTCTACTTCATCTTTATGCATTTCACCACAGGAATATGTGCGAATTCAAAGGATTTAAATTTCAGAATAAGGAATGTCACTTTGAGTCTAAATGACTTTTGAAGGTGAATATTTTAAAGGGATACACAGACATAATGTGAACTCCTTAAGCTCCTATTATTCACTACAGAGTTATCTGACCTTAATGCACCGCCTTAGCTTAGTGCACTAAGTACCTCCCAATCTCTCCTCTGATTTGGACCATTTTTACATTTTTCTTTAGGGTTGAAGGTGTTTGGGGGATGGCATGTCCTTGGCATGATTATTGCTCCCTCCCACATCTGTGCCAGACTACTAGCACATGGTTGCCATGACAAAAAAAAATCTGTATTAAAGCTAGCAGCCTGCTTTCAAATGGGCTGCACACTCATTGAAAACAACATGCAAAAATGGCAGAAAGCTACGAAGAAGAAAGCAAGATCATCCTTAAAATCCCATTTCAGAGAAAATGTCTGATAATGTGGGACTGCGCTTTGGACATCTCTTGATGTCATATATGTATGTGTTGGTCCATACAGTTTTATATCAATGGAACCGCATTGTTGCCATTCTGAAACAAGCCTCTTTCCAATCACCTATCCCTGGCATCCTTCCATAGCTACCAGATCAGAATTACTTTTCTCGTTTCACAGGCTACAGCCTATTTCACTGAATGAATGCATGGACCATGATTAATTACCTAGATTGCTTCCAAATTTCTACTATCATAAACAAAGCCTCAATGAGTGTATACAATAAGACCGTTGTTGTCATTTATTCTTTTATTTTCTCTAGATAATTCTGATATGTGTTGAGTTTGGTACCTTTAATATATATTGCCAAACTGTCCTCTAGAATTACTGTGCCAATTTGTATTCCCACCAACAGAACATGAAAGTATCTATTCTGAAGTTTAATCCACAGCACCATATGGTCCTGGGCCCCAGAGCACTGACAAGTAAAACCCCCAAAATGAAACAGCAAAAAGAAAGTATTCATTTCCTGGTGTCATCTCTAAATGTGAATATTATTGACCTTTTAATATTTGTTGATTGGACCAAAAATGATATTTTACTTGTTTCATTTCATTGGCTAATCTTCGATTCCTATTTAATCTAAACATCTCATTTGCTAATTGGATATTGGGGGTTTTTTTTCATTGTAAATTTTCTCTTCAGGGACCAGAGAGATAGTACAGTGGTAAGGTGCTTGCCTGACACATGGATGACTCAGGTTCAATCTCTGGCAAACCATTTGGTCCCCAGAGGATCAACAGGAGTGATCCCTGAGCACTGAGCCAGGAGAAAGCCCTGAGCACCACCAGTGTGACCTCAAAATAACAAAAAACAAAAATATTTATCCTTTTTTTCCTTTTAGTTCTTCCACCATTTCCTCTGTCACATTTATGTAAGGAGTTGAAATCTTCACTGATTCTTTTCCCAGATGACTGACTTATTACTCAAAAACATACTGAATAACATTTTATTACCTACTCGAAATGCCACATAAATTAATAGGCATGAGTAGGTCCAACAAAATAACTTAAGCATGGTTCTTGCAGTCAGACAGACCTCAAAAAATGCAATCGTGTTCTTCTAACCTTCTTATTAAGGTTTTCTTATATAATTTTCATTATTTTCATTATTATCGACATTGATGTTTTCTGTCAGTAGCATAGACAGACAGACAGAAAGGCAGACAGGTAGATATTGGCTTGGGGGCCAAACTCCAAGCTGTTCAGCTGGACAGGTTTGAAGCAAAGCAAGGCCCAGTCAGTGCTGGAAGACATCAGACCACAAAGTGCTCCTCACTGGAGTTGTAATTTTTTTTCTTTGTGTGAGTGTAAATGTGTGTGTGTGTGTGTGTGTATCTGGTTTCTGTTTGGAAACCAACAGTGCATTTCTTACACCTAGTAGTGCTCAGGAGCCATTCCCAGCTTTGTGCTCAGGAGTTCCCTCCCTGTGGTGCTTGGGGAAATATACAGTGCTGGGCTCCAACACTAGGTTCCTGATACAGAGCATGTGTCCTGGCCTGAAAAGCCATCTCTCCAGCCCATGAAGTTGTTAATTTTATTTTAAAGAAATGCCTCAGGGAAACTATTTTTTTGTTTATGTTTTGGGGTCACACATGGCAGTGGTGAGGGGTTACTCCTGGTTACTCTGCATTTGGGGATCATTCCTAGCTGGGTTGGAGCACCAGGGATCAAATTCAGGTCGGCCACATGCAAGGCAAAGCTTTCTACCCGCTGTGCTGTTGCTTCGGACCCTCTCAGGGAAAACTATTAAAGCCCACAGATGGGAAGCTATTATCTACTCCATTATTTTTTTTCTCTTCCCAAAGGCTAACAGAGGATCTGCAGAGCTCTGATAAAAACAAAAACTGCAGCTTGCAGCTAGAGGAACAAGAAACACTCCAAATCTGTGGGCTAATTAGGAGAAACATATGAAGTTCCCCAACCACTAAGCAAAATGTACACTGGAAGGTCATAATTTTAATTTTTTTTGGTCTATAAACTTTTGTTAACAATTTTTTTGCTATAAATTGTGCTAGCATTTTAGAAGATACAAAATTAAACATATTTGCACAAATGCAGCTGACTTTCTGTATCTTTCTACAAAGATCTGGCCAATGGGAGGGGTGGGCAGGAGGGTAGGAAGGGTAGGAAGACTCTACAATGACTAGGAGGAGGAAGGCAGGTATGTTGGGACTTGCTGTTCAAGTCTCATCGGAATGAAGTTCTGATTCATCAGCATTTCCTCTAGGCTTTGGTCATGACCAGATGCTGACCACCGACCCTGCTTGTCAGGTCATCAGACTTCAAACCTTCCTGGGGCACCCGGCCCTCATCACAGTCCCTGAAAATTCACCTCAATTCAGCTGAGTCACCAAGCAAACCCAAGTGACCCCTTTGCTGCCTAACGGGGCCATGGTTCATCATAATAATTAGTCCATCAGAGTCTGGCCTGGGGATCCTTCAGGAAAATGTAATCAAGCCTGTGTTTAATACTTAATTCCCAATTCAGTAGGGCATGTTAATGAACACTGGCTAATTTGGAAATGATAATGCTGTGGGACCCAGTTGCACTGATTTCAATCATGTCACATCACAAGCAAAAACAACAGTGTTGGCAGGGATGTGGGGACAGGAATCCTCTTGTACTGCTGGCGGAAATGTTGACCTGTTCAGCCTCTTTTGAAAATAATATGGACACTTCTCAAAACACTAGGAATTGACCTCCCAATTGATTCAGCGATTCCACTTCTTGGTGTTTACCCCAAGGGTCCAAAAACTCTACTCAAAAAAGACATTTGTGGGGCTGGAGCAATAGTATAAAGGATAAGGCACTTGCATATGGCTGACCAGGGTTTGACCCCGGCACCCCATGTGGTCCCCCCAACCCCACAGCACCACCAACAGTGATTTCTGAGTCCAGAGCCTGGAGTAAGCGCTGAATACCTCTGTATGTGGTTCAAAAGGAAAAAAGAAAGAGAAAGAGAGAGAGGAAGAGAAAAGTTCCTGCTACAGAGTCAGGCTGGAGATTGAGGTGGAGGGTGATGGG
>JAOXYA010000025.1:50796064-50807480 GCA_028565675.1 Sorex palustris
CCGATCTTAATCATCAATATAGTGTTACGAGTGTAAGTCTACATAGACTTAAGATTAAATCTTAGAGTAATATGCCCCAAGATAATAGAACTGAATATTCCCAGTAACAATTGGGTATATAACAAATTCATCCCACAATATGTATCCTCTCATTTAAATGTGTCAAAGCTTAGGCCTCACTCAGAGCATTCTTTGGATTTTAACATAAATTTATCATTGATTTCCATGATTAATATGAGCATCAGCAAGCATGTGATTTTAAGAAATATTTTGAGGATAAATACACATACTCAAATAATCCTTTTCTTAGACTTTTAGATGTTACATTTTAAAAGTGGAAAGCAGCAGCCCAATTTACTTTACATTCATTATTTATATTAAAAATGAAAATTTCATAATAAGAATTATTTCCTATTATCAGATTTATTTTTAGAAAACAAAATATACAATTTCTATAAAATACTGTTGGTGAAATAGAATTTTCACAACTTAAGAATACCATTTTCTTATCTTTCCTTTTAAAATGACAAATCAATCAGAATTTGAAAATAAAACCTCATCCATTTATTGCTTCAGAATTTATAGGAGACTGACTTTGAAAAGTTCGACTCAGTATTCTCTTGTTGAGTATCATTCAACTATGGGTGTGAAAAATTCAACCATTGTGTTTGGAAAATGCTAAGGACAGGCTTTTGATTTTTATAAAACATTGTATTTTCCACTTCTTCCCTTGTTGTTAACTAGGAAGGGCTCTACTTTAATCTATGAGAGTCTTTGGTTTGATCATTACACTACATCTTTTTCCTTTCCAATATTTCCTACAGAGCTATTTCAGAACCCCTTTCAATAAAGATGTACCACAGAGAAGGAAACACACTGAACTTGCTGCAGAATGAAAGGAGGAGGGTGAGAGTAAACATACAGAAAACACTCATTCAGCTTTTAAAAAGTTCCAGGCCTTTAGCTGGCTGTTTCTTTGCAATCTATATGAAAAGTTCATTCTCATTTACAACACACAGAAGCAAATTGCATGGAATTGATATATCAAAATTGGGAATGAGATAAAACAATCGAAAATGATTCATTAATCTTCTTTACCCGTAATATATGCGATAAGCCAAACACAGTAACAAGAAGTCTCACAATGGAGACATCACTGGGCCTGCTGGAGCAAATCGATGAACAATGGGAAGACAGTGAACAGTGGACAGTGGGCAAGTGAAAAAGAATCATCAAGGCTGTTTTATTGCTTGAGGCTCTATTTGATCTCTTACTGCCAGTTATTGGCACATTATGATTGTCACTGGTTTTTCTTTCAAATAAACCTTAACCATCAGAAAGGACTGTCTTCAATAAAGGGCGTAAAAAGCACCCTGAAAATTTTACTTATGGAAAACTCTAGAAGTCACTTGGAGCATTCAGCTGGGAAGGTGAGCTCAGTGCTCTGCTTAGAGCTGTGGGTTTCAAGATATTCCTCTACTTGGGAAAGGAGGGCAGTGAAATAAAAACCCATGTTGTTGACACAGCCTAAGCTAATATTTTCAGCAATGAGGGAGCAATGAAAGATAGAAAAATAGACATTACTTAGCTCTGGATCCTTAACTTATACAACCTTCCTGCAGATGGCGGGTTTGTGACCCTCCACGTCACCACCAGTAGGGGGTGGAATTTGCCAGATCTTGAATGGGATATTCACTGTAGTTGTCCCCAACTGCCTTGCTAAGCTAGATATGTTCTTTGGTACAGCAGACATTATTTCTGGTTCTTAGTGTATGACACTGATCTGAAGAATCTATTTGTTTCTATCCCTACAAAAGAGGGCCAGAAATAGCTGCAACGTACTCAATACACACACACACACACACACACACACACACACACACACAGTTTGGGGGCCACACCCGGCTGTGCTCAGGCGTTTCTCCTGGATTTACACTCAGAAAGTACTCCTGGAAGGCTCAGGGAACAATACAAGATGCTTGGGATCAATCAAACTCAGGTCAGCCACCTGAGTGGCAAACACCCTACCTGCTGTACTATTGCTCCCGCTCCCAAAATTATACTTTGATAGTCTTGTCTCAAGATTGTTCCTTCTTCCTACCTTTGTTATAGCAGTGCAAAGAACATACTTGCAATCCAAAAAATTAGTCAGAGCAGTTCCATAGCCCATTAGAGAGGGGCAGAACATTGTGTTTTGGAGAGAGAACTCTAGTGGAGAGAGTTCTCAGCACTACATCATCTCACCAACTGTGTAGAAAGAGAATTATCCCAATGGAGAGATAGCACAGCAGTAGAGCATTTGCCTTGCACGCGGCCGATCCAGCCAACCTGGGTTCGATTCCTCTCAGAGAATCAGCTCTCTCAGAGAGTCCAGCAAGCTACTGAAAATATTTCGCCCACACGGCAAATCCTGGCAAGCTTCCGGTGACGTATTCGATATGCCAAACACAGTAACAACAAGTTTCACAATGGAGATGTTACTGGGCCCGCTCGAGCAAATTGATGAACAATGGGAGGACAGTACTACAGTGCTAGAACATTTAAGGGCATATGAGTGGTGATGAATGGCTTGACTATTCGATAAGGGCCAAGAAGTAGAATTATTTGTAGACTAGGACTAACTAAAGAAACCTAGGCAAGTAGGCAAGAGAATATGGGTGACTACAATATAGTGGACACCAGTGAGAAGAAGATCTTTGCATCATGTGCTAACACCCCCAAGGAAATTTTGAATCTGAAAAAGGTTTCATTCAACAATCAAGCACAGAGAAAATCTCAACTAGTTATATTAGCCATTTGATTATTTGCAAATGAATTCATTATCAAAGGCTCCATGGAGATTGAGCATGTCAGAATGGTCTCTCATTCACCAAAGTTAATCAAGCTACTGCTGAGAACAAACATAGGAGCAAATGAAGCTAAAGGTCAACTACAAACATGTCACTAAGACTAGCAAAGTGCAAATAGCTGTGTGGTGGAAAACTAAACTCCGTCAACCCTGGAAAGGGCAGCAATTCAGACACTAAAATCGATGTATCTTTCCACTTTCTGCCAACAGGATCTCAAACAACAGAGGACATATTTGTTCTAACAACACCAACTGCTGTAACAAACTAATTAGTCCCTAACTGGTATAGTGCATAAGCCTGGGAACCAATAGGAGTGGTCAGATTTAACATCATTCTAAATAACTCATTTGGGGATTATTTCTACCCTCTGTTGAAGCAAATCTTGCCACTGCTTTGAAGTCTTTAATCCAGAAAGGGAAAAAATTTTGACTAGATGACATTGGGAAATATGTCATAATGTGTTCAACTTGAGCTTTTACCAAGTTGCTATCAGGAAAAGAAAACATTGTGGCTGGAGAGTGGGGAAGGCACTAGCCTTGAATGTAGCTGGTCAAGGTTCCATCCCTGGCACCCAATATGGTCTCCAAGCCCACTAGGAGGGATGCCTGAGCACAAAGTAATAATATGCCCTGAGCATCATTGGTTGTGGCCTAAAAATTAGAAGAAAATAAAAGATAAAATACAAACCTCTTTGCAGTGCAGGAGCGAAGCCAAAGCCAAAAGATGGTCCCTGACTGGGACGTGAAACACTGGTTCAGTGATGGTGATCCCTCTTAACTGGAATATAGGCTGGGGACCCGGTGGCCTGGGAAAGACTCGGTCCTCCGGGACAGTGTGAGACTACAGGAAAATGAGTGTAAGGTGGCGGGGGTGAGGAAAGTGTGGAGGACCCAGTAAGTGACTGGACCGTGTTGACTTGTGGGGAGAAGTAGGCAGGAAGGATGGGTACTGCTACACAGGACTGCCACACTGCAACTTCCATCACCTCACTCACCTTCTCCCACCTCACTCCACCATTTCACTCCAACACCTCACTCTACCTCACTCCATCACCTCACCCCCAACAACTCACTCCATCACCTCACTTCATCTCATTTCATCACCTCACTCCATCACCTCAGTCGTCACCTCACTCCATCACCTCACTCCACCTCACTCCCATCACCTCACTCTTAGCGTCTTACTCCACTACCTCACTCCATCACCTCACTCCCAACAACTCACTCCATCTCACTCCATCACCTCACTTCATCTCATTTCATCACCTCCCTCCATCACCTCAGTCTGTCAACTCACTCCATCACCTCACTGGACCACCTCACTCCACCTCACTCCCATAGCCTCATTCTTAGCACCTCACTCCACTACCTCACTCCATCACCTCACTCCCAACAGCTCACTCCATCTCACTTCTCTACCTCACTGCACACCTGCTCACTACACTCTCTCACTCCACCATCTCACTCCAAAACCTCACTCCACACCAGCTCACTCCACATCACCTCACTCGACCACTTCACTCAACCTTCCACCTCACTGAACCTTTCACCACTCACCCCATCTCATTCCATCTCCTTACTCATGCTCCAACACTTCACTCCACATTCATGCCACACTTCCACAGTGGATGTCCCCCACAGAGAAACATCAAAAAAATAAGAGGACCCGGAGAAGGTGGCTACAATGCTTTCGGTGCTTCTATCTGAAAATTCCACTAGTAAAGGTTTC
Organism: Sorex palustris; assembly: GCA_028565675.1. Taxonomy (NCBI): domain Eukaryota; kingdom Metazoa; phylum Chordata; class Mammalia; order Eulipotyphla; family Soricidae; genus Sorex; species Sorex palustris. Next base: position 50,800,642 of record JAOXYA010000025.1, read on the forward strand.
TGAAGGGCGACTAGCCTGGAGTCTTCTAGGAACATCCCCTCCCATAAACGACAAAACTGTTTGGCTACTGTCTGATTTCAAATCCAATCCCGGCTAACTTCAGGGAAAGTCAGTGACTTCCCAAAAGACTAGTGGTGGAAGAAGCAAGTGCCCTAGGAAAGGTTACTGTGGCCAGGTACTGTCCATCTTCCCTCGGCAGGAAGTCAAATGCCTCCTTCGCTCACTGCATTCCATACACTGTCCCTGACAGCCTCCTTCTTGCTGTCTGGAGAATTTCCTTTGAGTTATTCCCTCTGCCAGCAAACTCCAAATATAGCTTACCTGACTGGCGGGGGAGGGGGTCCATCCAAACACTTTCTATTCACATGAAGCCCAGTACTGCCAACATACCAACTCAAAACATATGCATTGCAGTTTCTACTTGTTCGATGCTATTCCTAGTATAAGCCATCCGATCACCAGTGAATTCCAACCAGCATGCACCAAAACTGCTATCCACTCGAAGCGCAAGAACACTGCCACATCTCTCCCAGCACGCTGAGGACGTGTCCTCGGAGAATCGTCTCCAAAGGTATCTGCGAGTTAGACTTGGTGCTCACTGTGTTGACATACTACCGCCCTGTTCATCCCAGCCTCCCTGCACAGACCTCCTCCAAATCTTAGTTTCCCTGAGATCCTAAGAACCACTTGGCAGAACCGGTATGAGGAAGGGCAGTCTGATTTAAAAAGAAAAGCCTGGGGTGAGTGCTTTGGCCAGAGAGCAGGGACAGGGTTCCACCTAATATCAGAGGGGACAGGGTCACTAACAAAATGATGATTGGAGGAATTGGTTGGGATGGAAGATGTGTGCTGAAAGTAGATAAAGGACCAAATATGATAACCTCTCAGTGTCTATACTGCAAACCATAATGCCCATAAGTAGAGAGTTTGGAGAATATTGTCTGCCATGGAGGCAGTGGGAGGGTGGGAAAGGTGGGGGTATAATAGGGATATTGGTGGTGAGGAATGTGCACTGGTGGAGGGATGGGTGTTTGACCACTGTGTGACTGTAAGATTGTAACTCAAACATGAAAGTTTGTAACTATATCTCACTGTGACTCAATAAAATAAAACACTGCACTGTAGCACTGTCCTCCTGCTGTTCATCTATTTTCTCAAGCGGGCACCAGTAACATCTCCATTGTCAGAACTGTTGTTACTGTTTTTGGCATACTGAATATACCATGGGTAGCTTGCCAGGCTCTGCCGTGCGAACGGGTTACTCTCAGTAGCTTGCTGGGCTCTCTGAGAGGCACAGAGGAATCAATCCAGGTTGGCCATGTGCAAAGCAAACACCCTACCCGCTGTGCTATGGCTCCAGCCCCAATAAAATAAAAAAATGAAAGAGGTGAGTCAATAAAATCAAAATTTTTTTTAAAAAAGGGGACAGGGTCAGATTCTGCCACAAGGGGAGGGCACCCAGATGCCACTGTCTGGAAGGTGAGCACCTCCTGGCCCTCCACAGCCCTGGCCAGACTAAGTCCCCAGCTCATGCCTTGCTCAAAACCCTTCCATGGCTCTGAAACGGGCCCTGAGTGACATCTGGGCTCTCCGCCCCACCCACCGGTCTGTCTTCTTTCTCTCCCCTCCAGTTCTCTCTCCTTCTGTGACCCAACTGAAGCTTGCAGGTCGGTGCACCTGGAAATGGGCACCTTCCTTCACGCAGTCCATGTGAGCAGGAATCCCATCTTTTGGGGCTAGAGAGAGAGTAGACCAGGTATGGAGCTGGCCTTGCACACAGGCAATTTGGGATCAATCCCTCCAGCATCCCAAACGCTCCCCTGAGAACCACCAGGAGTAATTCCTGAGCAGAGCCTGGAGTAACCCCCTGAGCAGTGGCGGGGATGGCCCAAAAACAAAACCAAAACTCCCATTTTCTCCTCTTGGTACCCCAGGCTCCAGCACCAAAACCTTGCACAGGTTGAGCCCCAGTGATCAACTCTCAATGAGGAAGCAGATGAACCCTCTGGGAGGAGCCATGAGGGAAGGGGGCAGAAAGGAAAAGGCAGATGATTTGAACTTGATGTCAGGGCCCAAACTTACTCATGGACCATGATGAACAAACTTTTTGAACAAGACAAAGAGGATGAGGGCAGAACCTCTGCCCGAGAAGGGCTTATGCTGCAGCAGTGTGGATAGGCTCAGAGCCCATCAACAGACCAAGGCATCGGATCCTGCAGCCACCAGTAGAAAAATCAATTGAGAGATGACTCTAAGAGGCCCTGTGTGACCTGTAGCATCCCCCAGAAGTGACAGGCATTCATCACAGTTCCTGGTTCACCCTCTGTCCATTGTTTCTTTGATCTCAAAGTAACAGGAACCGGTGCTTCCCATCAGGGATCTGGGGAAAGGCAGGGGCAGGGGTCGAGGAGAGCTTTACTCTAGTAGGTAAAATCCACAAAAAGGAACTCTGGGAGGCTTCACGGAACAGGAAGCACTGCAACTGGAAGTGGAAGGGCAAAACCAAACCAAACAAAACTGACAAAGGCCAGAGAGAGGAAATGTGGGTACTGTTTGAACCATTAGCAACCCCTGCTGTTACGAACCCAGAGAGGCTGTATTTTGGGGAAATGGTGGCTTAGCCAGCACTGTCTAATTAACAAACAGCTGTTGGTCACTGTCACTGCACTATACCTAGCAAGACTGCAGTTCCCAGATGCCCCTGAAGGCACAAGTAGGCAAGGCTGCGGGGGCCCGCCGTCTGGTCCATGCTCCTTTCTGGGGCAGAGGGAATCCGTACCCGCTCTGATGCACTTTGGATGAGCCTGTGTCTGGACAGGAAATAGCAAATGGAGAACTGAGTCATCAGCACAATTTCATTCAACTCAATTACCATTGAGTACTGGGGATATATGAATGTCATTTCGCTGAGTGCTATGACGAAGCCATAAGGACACTCCAAAATGTAGAAGCCACTCAAGAAGACGGGCATTCATTTCACAGAACATGACACACTGCAATAGATGACATAAATTCTGGAGCGTGGGGGCTGAAGAGAGAGAGGAGCAGTAAGGCACTTGCCGTGCATGTAAAAGACCGGGTGTGAGCCTTGGCACATCAAGACCTGCGGAACACACACCACCACAATGACCCCGGACATGACCCCAGACAAAAAACAAATCCCACCCGAAGTCATAAAGATGATTCTAAAGAGAAATATTTGTAATGGCTGACCAGACGTGCATTTGTGAATCCATTATTTTCTGCCACTGGTTCCTTAAATCCGGTCGTGAACAATAAATATTCTTCAATTCCAAGCAACATAATGTATTTATTGACCAGAGTGAGAGAGAGAGAGAGACAGAGACAGACGGAGACAGAGACAGAGAGACAGATTTACAATATTAAGTAAGAAAGTCTCTCCTTCATGAAGAAGCTACCTCAAGCCAAGTGCGGCCCCTTCCCTGAGCATGCAAAGGTTCTCCCAGCACAAACCTTCAGGGAGGGCTCTGGAGCAAAGCAGAGCTGTAGGTTCCAGCGGAGGGAAAGCCAAGACTATCTTCACCATGGGGAATTCGCCACCTTCAATTTTCTGAATGACCGACAGCAGCTAACTTCTCCAGGCCTTCTACCGTGAAGGTGGAAGAATTGTAGGAAAGGCCACAGGGGAGATGGCTAAAAGAACAGGAAAACATTGGTGCACAGTGCATGGAAAGACCCGGGAACAAGGGTCGCGGGGATTTATGTACATCAGTGGTGTTAAGAAATGAACTAGGGGCTGGAGTGATAGCACAGTGGGTAGGGTGTTTGCCTTGCACACAGCCCGACCCAGGTTCAATTCCCAGCATCCCATATGGTCCCCCTGAGCATGGCCAGGAGTAATTCCTGAGTGCATGAACCAGCAGTAACCCCTGTGCATCGCTGGGTGTGACCCAAAAAGCAAAAATAAAAAAAAGAACTAAATGCCCAAACCACAGTCAACAGCACTGAAATCACAAGACCCGACCTTTAACAACTGAACTTAAAAGGTGCCTGTCAAGATGGCAGGCTTGGGGCTGGGGTGGGGGTTTGGAAGGAGTCTCGGAACAATGGTGAGGGCAAGGTGACACTGGTGTTGGGTTTGGGGATGGAACACTGGACATCAAAAACCCAACTGTGAATAACTCTGTAACTCATACAATTGGGAGGAGAAGGAAAGAAAGGAAGGAGGGAGGGAAGGAGGGAAGGAAGAAGAGAGGGAGGGAAGGAAGAAGCAAGGGAGGGAAGGAGAAAGGGAGGGAGAGAGGGAGGGAGAGAGGGAGGGAGCAAGGGAGGGAGGCCCAGATTCAAATCTCCTACCCCAGGCAACACTGTATGCCCCTCCCCCTAGAGACACAGGGACCCAGTCCGGGCCAAGCATGCTGTCTGCCAACCCCTAGAGAAAGACCCTAAGGAAAACAGCACTAACACCAAAACAGTGCATTCGTTTTTAACTACTATGTAACTTATTACGACACTTCTTTGGAAAATCATCTTATTGGCCAAAGATGTGCGACATTGGCATCGTTGTTTGCAACCATCTATGACCCCTCGGTTGACCCCAGGAAGCACTTGTGAAGCACTTGTAGACAGATAATCTAGAAACACTTGTGATGCTGCCGTCCAACTGGCTGAATTCTCTTTCACTTGAGCAAATAAATTTTAAGAACCACAAAGAACGAAGAGCTAGGCAGCTCACTCAAAGCCTGGAGGATTACTGCTCTCCCTCCTCCAGAACGATGGGGTGAGTGCCATGGGGGTCCCTTCTGCAGAGAAGTACCCCTCTTCCCCCCATCTGCTACAGCCTGACTCTGAAGAAAAGCAGAAACAAGTCCTGCGTGCACTAAACGCACCTCTAAGGAACACAAATCCCCTCCAAGAAGGTTTACAATACACCTTGATTTCAACAACCAACAGTATCACCAGTATCACAGTTTCAACAATCAACACCCACAAGTGGAAAGGGCAGTTCCTCTACATTCCCCACCGAGGCCTCTCAGCAGACTCCCCAAGTTCCTGCGTTCATTTAATAACGCCGAGCCCAAAGGGGAACAGGACCTTGGTAGACCCAGAAACTCCCTCACGGGCCCAGGATGGCTTTTGTGGACCACAAGCCCCACCTAACTTCTCGGCCCCTCTCTACCTTCCTACCTTGAAGACCAAACCTTCTAAGGCCAGCCCAGCAGTGGAAACAAAATTCCCACATCCCCAACAAGACAGTCCTACAGATTTACCTTCAGGATTAATTTAAAATGAGATTATACTTTCCTGTTCTTTGGTCAGCTGCAAATCCCCAAATCTACAAGAATTCACTTCCAACTCGCCAGGAGATGTTTTCATTGGAAGAGAGCAATCAGGAAAGGCTCTGGCCCACGAAGCAACTGGGAATTTCTCCGCGAAGGTTGGTTTAGTCTTTATTTTTCTAGCTGCTGGCCTGCTAACATGATTCAGTGAAGGTCGTATTTAATCTTGCAGAGAAAAGCTACCTAAGCAGTTCTTAGGTAGGCTTCAGGAAAAAGAAATTGCCCCGGCTCTGTGGATCAGGCTGCTGCTCAAAGCAACAATTACAATCAAAGAGAACAAATGAGGGCGACTGGAAAATACAGACTATGGTTTCAAGTCTTTCCATGTTAAGTATGTAAGGGTCTGCAAGTGTTTGCTAATAACAGAGTTATTAGTAATAACTACCCCACTGAGTAAGTTGCAGCTCCAAAGTGGGTATGACCAGCACATCAGCAAACAGACAGAGCTAATTTTATGTGCAAGAAATTATGAGTATCATGATTGGAACTTAAATGTCAAAGGGATGAACTGATAAGATTTTTTTTCTTTTAAGGCGTAGGTACAAAGGAGGGAAAACTCATTTTTCCGCCTTCTGCATGATGAAACCTTAATACAAAGTGACAAATCCTAATGCAAAGTCACAAATCCCTGATGCTTATATGCTAAATATCTATACCATTAAGTTTTTAACACCAAATAAGCCCACACCACTGGCTGAGCTGGAATTCTGCCTTCCAAGCTAACCTTTGCTTTATGCCTGAAAATCAAATCAACAAATATTTATTTAGTTCTTACTGCATATCAATTGCTGGTGGGAAGTGCAAAGAAATGCCGGAGATGAAAAAATTCAAGTTATCCATTTTTCCCAACACCTCAAGAGGCTGAAAAGATTCACCAGGAATAAATGGCACGGCCAATGTGCTGTTTCTGTAAAACTGGGGAGCACTGTATTATGTGATGCTGAAGAAAACAGGAATAATTTGTGGGTGGGAGGACAAACAAGAACATATGTGCTATTATAGCCAACAACCATTCTGACTTGGCCGTTCTTCCGCAGTCATAGTCCCTCTATTACCCTCAATAACCTCTATTACACTCCATAACCTCGGGTTATAGTCCCTCTATTACAGTTTTCTGTTTATTTGTTTGGGGGCCACACCCTGCGGTACTCAGGGCTCCCACTCTGGGATCACTCCTGGCAGGCTCAGGGTACCATCTGGGGTCCAGGGGATCAAACCCAGGACAACTGTATGTAGGGCAAGCACCTTACCCACAAGACTATCTCCCACAGCCCGTCCCCCACCCCAGTTTCTCATCACACCTTCCTTTTCGTCTAATCCTGCACCATTTCACAGGGCAGCCAACATGAATGGAACCCGGCCGCTGAATAAGATGACTGGTTGGTATAAAAGGACAGGATTTTAAAACTTCAGCACAAAAATAATGAAAACTGCGGCTGGAGTGATAGCACAGAGGGGAGCGTGTTTGCCTTGCATGCGGCTGACCCGGGTTCGATTCCCAGCATCCCACATGGTCCCCTGAGCACCACCAGGAGTAAT
>JAOXYA010000025.1:50860876-50873583 GCA_028565675.1 Sorex palustris
ACAGTAACAACAAAGTCTCCAATGGAGACGTTACTGGGCCCGCTCGAGCAAATCGACGAACAACGGGAGGGCCTTTGATCAATATCTTTGGCTCTCCAAGGCTGTGAGCGGAATGCACAGCGATTGTCACAGGTGAGCAGCAGGGCAGCCAGCAAGGGTGGTGGCCTGGGGTAGGGGTGGACTGGACTCACCTCCCCCTCGCCCTTGGCAGCCATGTAATTCATTTCTTCCACATCAACCAGCTTTATGGAATTGCAAGGCATCGGGGCACCGACGTGGCCTGTATATTCAATGAGAAAGAATGATCACTCCTAAGGGGGTGACTGATATCCTTAGGCCAAATTATCTTTGATGAGAACAGTTGGCACCCCCTTCTGCTGTCTACAATGAGAGTCCGTCTCTCTGTGGCTGAATGAAGTCAGAGAGCGTCTCCCTAGAACAGACAAAGCCATTCAAATGGCCCCCAAGGAACCTTGGTCAGGTTTGAGGCTCCAAATTATTCTTCAAAGTATAAATAATCTGGCTCCTGATTTTACGGGGGCTTTACGAACACCAGGAGGCAAGCTTTCTAAAAACTCTCTCTGGCTCCTAGGATGGGAAGACTGAGATGGTCTTCATGGCATCTCAAATCTCTGTCACGGCGGTTGCCAGCTCTCTGAAACCAGCAACAGTGAAGCCATGCCCCTTTGCCCCGTGGGGCATTGCGTCCACTACCTGCAGTCCAGTCTCCGGGCAAGGTCAGGCAGCAGCCGGCGGTGCACTCCGTCTGTCCGTAGCCTTCGTAGAACTGAAACAAGGCCAGAGGGGAACAGTCGCGCCTGCTCTGGTGCACTAGGGATTGGTGGGGGGTGGAGGGTGGGGTGGGGAAGGGCGCCCTCTGACCAGAGGTTCCCACATGAGTCTGGCCTGCCCCTCGCTTTCATGAAACACAAACACACACACTTCTCAGTGTCCTAGCATCCTGTGGAGATCGGCTGCTTTTAATCCCATACACAGAGTGTCCCCAAGTGAACTCAAGGTGCCCCCCCCACAGATTATTCCAGCACCTTCTCCCAGGGGGTGCAGTATTGCCCCGAGAGAAACACCATCGCTGGGGTGGAACTGCTTCTCATATGTCCTGTCAGGTCCATCTGCCCAATGCCAAAATGGAGTTCATCACAGTCCTCTACACCTCCACCCTGGGACCAGATCCATCCGCTGCCTGGCACACGGGGTTCAGCGAGGATTGAGGGAGGGAAGCCCGGTGTCACATAATGGGCCTGGCTGTGGGCCTCCTGCCCTGGCACCGCCAGCCCTTTCCAACAGGTCCACAGCATGGTCTCTGGTCTGCCCACTGACTTGTCACTCATGTGCGTTTCCCATGCTCTCCCTGCCTAAATCTAAAAGCCTATATGTGAATTGTGCCTTGTGTTGGAGGAAAATTAAGTGGTGGACACAAAGGCCAATTTCTTGGCCTGAGGATATGAGACATGAAGAAACTAGTTGTCCATAAGCATCTTTCGTACAGTTTATGGTACAGTTTATGTATACATATGCCACATATGTCATGTATGTATCACCTATCACATACATCTTACATACCATACATATGTACAGAATTTTGTATATGCCTCTATGCATTTACTTCTGCAAGAAGCCTAGTAGTCATATGACCCTCCAGATCAGGCAGTGGCGCCCACACACGACAGAACAGTGCATGCGGGAGGGGTAGGGGTGGGGGCACATTCACAGCCTCACCTGGCAGCCGAGGGCCGCTCGAAGGAAGGTTAGCACAGTGGCGGACACGGGCGCCGCTCCTGTGACCATCAGCCGTACTTTTCCTCCCAGGCTTGACTGCCACGGTGGGAAGAGGAGAGAGAATGAATGAGGGTCAGACAGCTGGACCTCGGTGGGCTCCTCTCAGCAACCTGCTTGGAATCCTGCCCCTCACCTCCCCACCCCCCTTGGCCTTTTGCTTCCCACTGATGTGTGGGGAACACCTGCCTGGAGTTTGTTTCCACCTGGAATGATGCCCTCTACCTCTACTTGCTGGCGGTTTATGGAGTTATAAAAGGGTAGGCTGGATTTGGGGGCAACTGGTCAACCACCAACCTGTGGCATTCCACATGCTTAACTATTCAGGTTAAAGTCAGCCCCAAAAATTGCTTCAAGAGGGACATACTTGTTCCAGAAAAGCAAAACAAAACAGAGGCGGAGAGAGGCTGCATACCTCAGTTGTTGAGATTTGTCTTGGGTACTAGGGGGAACCTCTTAACTTTGTCCTTGATTTTTTTTCGGAAGTGTGACAAGGTTAAGGAAGAATATTCTCTCCTTCACCTCCATGCCCCACCCACCCTCTCTTTTGCTAAATGCCCTTGCAGAAATTCTGAAACCCAGAGTTGTGTGCCCGAGAAGGAGGGGTGTATGCAGGTACCTGGATTTTTTTGAAGATGAGTTTATCCCACAGGCTGTTGTTTCGAACGATGCCACTGCGAAGCTCAGCTTCCTTCCGTTTGGAGGCGAAGTCCAACATCCACCGCTTCACTGCGCTGTTCGCTTGGCTGAAAATCTAATGAGTCAACAAATGAGAAGAGTTCATGACCACCAGGACTGCTTGGACTGGAGAGAATGATCTGGGAATAACAAGGGTGGTGAGGAATGTGGGGAAATGGGAATCATCACATTCTTGCTAGCGGGACCGAACATGGTGCAGCTACTTTAGACAAGAGGCTGACGCTCCTCATATAGGGAAACTCAGACCTCTGGGAGCGTAGGGAGCGGATACCCAAGAAGAACAAAAGCACTTCTTTACATGGAGACCTGTGCATGAATGTTCACAGTGACCTTTGATTCATGAGAGCTGAAGAGGGGGAACCATCCAGCCGTCCATCACTGTGTCCCATTCACATGCTGGAACATGACTCAGCTACTGAAAAAGGACAAAGCTGGGCTCTGTCGCCACATGAATGAATACTGAGAACACCCTATGTCAAAGAGGGTAGTCACGAAAGAACGCCTCCTCCATGATTCTACTGGCCCTTCTGAAAGTCCAGGATAGGGAAATCTATAGTTCCAGGGGTAGAAACACAGTGGGTAGGAACTTGGAGGTTGGGGGGAAGGTGGAAGGTGAGAGCTAAGGGGTTCTTTTTTTTTTTGAGATACTTGATGTATTTTGAAATGGACGGTGGTGATGAGTGAATCATCATGAAGATATTAACAGCCTTAGATCAAGGATCAGGGAGATAGTCCAGGGGTTACAGTTGTACTAAGGGGTCAGATCCTGCTTTGGTACCACAAAGCTTCCTGGGCATCACCAGATGTAGTCCAGGTGGTCACCCAAGCAGCACCTCATCCTCAGGACCTCACCTGGCACCACCACCTTGTGGGCTCAGGACCATGGAGCCCCCAAATCCCCCAACCCTCAATCACAGCAATAACTCTGAGCTGTATAATACAAAATGGTGAAGAGCTGGTATGTAGACTATTTCAATAATGATCTCAAATTTTTTTTAAAAAAGTAACCATTAGAAAAAAGAAGGTTCTCATAGATGCCAGAATATCTATCTCAATCAGCATAAGGACCATGAGAAAGAGCCCAGGCCAAATTCACTGCAGAGACAGTGGCCACTCCATTCCTGTCCAGCCGCTGCAGGTAGCTGGCCCCAGGGGAACGGCCTTTTCGGTCTCGGGCTTGGCCATCAAGAAAACCATTACATCGTGACAGTTTTCATGTGATGCAATCTGCCACTTCACTTCCCAGCGAGTGGGCAGGGGTGAGGTGACAGTATATGAAAAACAGAAAACTACCAAGAGCTTCTGGTAAAAATATAGTGAGATTCCCCAACCCCCGCCATGCCCCCCACCCTGCTCCTTATGCCTGGGTTTTGTCTAATGGTTTATGAAATGTATTCTTGTGCAAACCGTTTTTCTCTCAAAATCTTAATCAAAGGCTCTGTGGGTTCAATGCATTCCTGTTTTATAGATGTACAAAGGACAGGTCCTTGGGGGACTCAAGGGCATTTTCTGTGGTTTCCTGCTTAGTCCAATTCAAACCTAGGTCTTGAATTCAAAGCCCAGTGCTCTGTCTCTTGCTCTGCTTCTTGGGACTTACTCGGTCAAACATCCGGTTCAGTAGTCTTGGGACCACAGGAAAGATAGTGGGTTGGAGCACCTTGAGGTCATCCATCAGCAGCCTGATATCTCCTTGGAAAAATCCTATTTTTGCTCCATGACACAGCATTACACACTAGAGGGAATGGGAAGAACCAATCATGCTGTCACTGCAGTGGTGTGAACACAAGCAAACACACAGGCTTCACTTTCAGGCAAATCTTGGATTTCCTAAACACAGTCAGCTTTCTAGAAAATGGATTTGCATTCTTTGATCGTTATGCAACATGAAAATGCGGCATTTTTCTTATCAGCCTTACCCACTGAAGATAAAGCAGTGGGTTAAAAAAAAAAAAGAACCAGGGATTGTTGTTTTGGATGATCCGAGGTTCTGCTATTTTAACTTCATGATAAATATCTGCTGAGTGAATGACATGGTATTATGTAAGCAAAATATATTTTTAGCCTCTCAGAGATTTTACATTGAATTTATTTTCAAAACAAAGACTTTGCTACTTGTCAGCCATCCAAGCTTATTAATGTCTTGTTTTCTTTTATTTGAAGCTAACTGAAAAATTTCTAAAAGCCACATCAATACACTGCAGTGGTAACGTTAGGACATCCAGACTGGCTTGCTAATCAGCAAAAATCCATCCCACCCACTTTTCCTCCTGTCTAATGCAAATTGTAATGGCAAGCCAGATGCATGTGACAAAGAATCTGCCTATTTTCAGTTTTCAAAAGAAAGATTCATAAGGCGACGCTACAGAGGTACAGCCATCTCAGGCTTGAACGATGAGACCACTAGGAAGACAGATCCTGGTTCCCCGTTTCAGAGGGAAAGCTAAGGAGGTTCTTGTTCAACGGCCTGCCCCTCACAAATACTTTTATTTTTTGTTTGGGGGGCCACAACCCATGTTGCTTGGGGTTTACTCCTGACTCTGCACAAAGGGATCATTCCTGGTGGTCGGCTCGGGGGACCATATGTGGTGCTTGGGAGTCACTCGGGTTGGCCTCATGTCAGCATCCTGCCCGTTGTACTATTGTGTCAGCCTCCCCCAAATAGTTCTAAAATGAAAGTAGGTAGACACGTTCTGTATGGACTCATCTGAGATCACTCCATAGACTCCCAAGATTTCTTGAGGTGAAGTGGAAGAGGGGACCCAGTGATTCTTGATCCTTTAAAGGAAGTAACCGCACAGGGTAGTGACCAGTTGCAGAATAAGGACCCCTTACTTATCTCCCATCTCCAACATCCAGCACAGCCCTGGTGGCTGCTGAGGTTGTAGCTTTCAGTGGTGCAGCTTGAACACCCTTGGCTGCAGTGTGCACTTGAGGCCTGTGCTCCTGAGTTGGAGACCACGTACTTTGTTTCAGTTCTGGGGATCCCAACTGGCAGTGCCACCAGGAGTCACACGTGCCATGTGGGGTACAGCCAAGACTGAGACTGAACTCAAGATCTGCTTGCAAGTCAGGTGCTGTATCACTGAGCGCCCCCCACCCCCCAAATCCATGGGGCACTGTTCCTAGTAGGGTTGAATAAAAAATTATCCACAGTGGGTGACTATCTACATATCAAACTTACCTGCATCATTTGCTCATACATATGTGCAAGTGGTAAGTAAGAAATGTGTGTGTCACTGGGTTTCAAGGGAAGTACTTTCTGTAAAACAACAGAACACAAAGAAGCAAAAAGAAAAACAAAACTGCGGGCCTACCTCTACAACTCTCTCAAACATATGGGCGAGTGGCAAAAAAGAGATCAAAGTATCAGCTGGAGAAGGAAGCAGTATTGTCTGTAAGCAGAGGCGCCAGCAAGGAAGAAAATGAAACACATTTTAGCTTTCCAGTTATTATCCACTTTTATTTCAGAGCACATGATACCTCAACACTAAGAAGAAACAGTTTTGCTTTTCTTGCAATAATTTTATTTCTTGGCAATCATTTCTCATCAAAGGATAAAATGAAAAGCAACGGTCTCATTATTTCAAAAGATTAGAGGTCATTTGCCACTTAGAAATATTGTTGGGGGTCCCACCCAGGCGACGCTGGGGAGTGGGGGGAGTGGACAGATACGTATACTGTTGGTGATTGAGCAAAGCATGTGTGCTAGCTATCACACAGCCCTGGCCCTTGATGTCACTCCTACGCCAAAGTGAATCCTTGTCAGGACTTGACTTGAATAAACTAAGGACAATGAGATTCAAATTGGGATGTTAAGGGATCATGTGCTCTAATCATTTAGTATTTTAAAGTTATAGTACCCAAATGCCCAGCAAGCTCAATTCCACCTTAAGATAAGGAATACAAGATTTATTCCAACACCAGAGAGCATTATTATGCTGTCAAGGGAAAGAGTGAGATCCAAAAGATGATCATCTTTTTTCTTTTTCTCCAAGGTCTTTATATTTACAGCATAAATACATCTTGGCTATCTCAGATTGATCAATATCTTTACTTCGAAGTCCTAACTCCTCCTGTGACAAATGCTGCCAATTTCTTTGAAAGAGAGCTCTGCACTCAGCAAATTTGCTCTTCTATAAAATGTGATAGGTCTGTATCTAGAGACGCTTTGGATATCTGGTGTCCATTCTACGGTTCAGAATGGAATTTATAGACATAGTACGGGAGGAAGGAGTTTTCGAGAAATTCTAAAGTTCTGAGCATAAATAAAGAACAGAGACCAGAGCAGCTGCCGCCACATAGTAAGAAATGGTGGCACTGTCAACTGTAGCCGCAGCCCTGGGCCTCGTGGTTCCACTTCTTTGTCCAGTTTTTGGGTCAGTCAACTGCACTCATGGCTTATTCCTGGTGGAGCAGAAGACCATAGGAGGTGGCGGGAATCAAACCTAGGTCAGCTACATGTGTGCAAGACACGTGCCATACGCGCTGTACTATTATTACTCTAGCCCTCTTATGCCCCACTTCTGAGCCACGCCTTCCCCTCCGCAGGCTTACCCACACCACCCAGTACTGTGACACTGGGTGGGTGCATCTGTGCTGAGCCAATACAGTGGCCCAAGGAGCAACTGACACAGGAGAAACCTGGATGAAATTGGGCTCAATTGTATTCAGCTGTGCCTGCATTCCCATTAGTATTTCCCTGAGGGAAATCATTCCATGAGAAATTAGACTCAATGATGCCTAAAGTTTTCTTTCTTTTTTTTTCTTTTTTGCTTTTTGGGTCACACCTGGTGATCCACAGGGGTTACTCCTGGTTCATGCACTCAGGAATTACTCCTGGCGGTGTTTGGGGGACTATATGGGATGCCTGGAATCGAACCTGGGTCTGCCGCATGCAAGGCAAATGCTCCAGCCCCCAATGATGCCAATAGTATTCAATGTCTGAATCAGTATCCAGAATGATGCCCTCTAGCATGACTAGGAGTTTTTCAAAGTTAAGAACTGGACCCTGATAATATAATTGATTTTAGGCAAAGTTTTGTGGCCATTTGCCTTTGAGAGCCATGAATAATACACTCTAAGTCTTCTTTTGGAGACCAATTAGAAAATTAAAATTTCACGTTGGTGAGTACTAAATCAAGATTTAGTTTCTACCAATCTTGATTTGGTACCTACCAAAGGAAAAAAAAAAGACATTTTGGATTAAAGAAGCTTGAGTGTTAAGTCAAAGTGAGACCAGCCTTCTGCAGTCAACAGAGTTTCATTCTCCCCAAAGTACAGACCCTTGTCCCCAAAATTAGGGTTACTGAACAATCCCAGAAACTGCAAGAGCAAATGATGTAAAATGTCAAAAGAGTATGAAGCAAAAGCATTATTTTGCTGAATTAAATTGTTCAACAAGTACCTGTTTAGAAAGTACTTCAGAAAGGTACTTACTGAACTAGATAATTCCTTAAGATCATAGAAAATCAGTTAAATTCAAAGCTTTGATCCTTGTCATAAAGTGGAGGTCCAGGCACCCATACTAAACATTCACTTAAGAGTAATTTAGTAAAATGTAAAGACTTCAGCAGCTTCTATCCTTTCGCGTTATCAATGTCAAGAAATCACACCATCCACTCACCCCCTACCCCCATGCTGTAATAGTAGACTGAAACCACAAAACAACAGTTATTTCTTCCCGTACTGTCCTGGAAACATTAATAGGAGTTATTCAAATAACATTACCCTAAGTACAAGCTGCAATTAATACATCTATCTCTCAGTTCCCCATAAGGACAAAAGTGGAAATTGTGGATTTGTCCCACAACCAAAAATACTTGAGAGATCTTAGAATATATTTAAGTTCAATCCTTTTGTTTATTTGTTTTTGTTTTGGGGCACATTCAGGGAAGCTCAGGGCTTACTCCTGGCTCTGCACTCTGGAATCTCTCCCGAGTGGGTTTGGGGGACCACATGGGATGCCAGGGATTGAACCCAGGTCAGCTGCATACCAGGCAAACACCCTCTTTGTCCTATTGCTCTAGCCCTGAAGTTCAATGTTTAACCATATTAACTGTATTTCAGACAATGCCCTTAGTACAGCATCCCACCAACCATTCTGCTGGTTCTGCCTTTACCTCTGCATTCTTTTTCATTTTTTAAAAAAAGCATTAAAAAACCTGTTTTACTAAATTTTGCGATGTCACATACTTCGGTGTTAAAATTCTTCAGATTGCATTCTTGGGGCTGAATGCCAATGTCTCTGAAGAAAGATGGCAATACCCCTAAAGTTTACCTCTGTCACTTTCACGAAGGCCGAACAATCGCTTATGATATTTCGGTGGGTGATGAGTGCTCCTTTGGGGTTGCCTGAGGGACAGAGAGGAAGGGGAACCTAGTCAGAGCACAGTGGGGAAGGGGACAGCGTCCTTGTGTGCCACGCTGGCCAGGGGTCATTTGTTCCCATCCACATTAGAGAGAATCTAAGTTGAACAAAGCAACTTTATTCGAGGACCAGGTTTCTTTTTAAGTGGTTTTGCTTTATGAGCCCAAGAACCTATAGAGAGGACATTCGGTGATGATCCATCGCCTGAAAGAATCCATCCACGAGGGAGAAAAATGGACAGTCCAGAAAGCCTTAAAGCAGAGAGCCTCAAATACCTCCCGTGTAGGGGCAAGACCCGAAAGTCAAACCATGAGTCCCTGGGATTCGCAAGCACCCTCCCACCCATGACACAAAACGCAGTGGCGTCATCTTTATGAACACAGTAACTTTCAGCAGGAGATGTAGTGAGAACAGAAGAACCAGGCCTTTAATTTGGGAAGTCATGAGTATGATCTGTTCCCAGAAGTTGGCTGGCGGGTGGCACTTTCAAAATTGAGGACACACACATACTCTGAGGGAGGAGTCTGCGGCAGTGGAGGTATGATCCCATGGCAGCGCATGACACCCTTCCATCTCTGCTTCACCCCCGTACCACTCAGTCCCCAGAGTGGTGGCCAAGAAAACTCTCTGGCTAGACACCTCAGAAGCAATCCCTGTCCTAAGCTTACCTGTGGTTCCACTTGTAAAACAAATCACAGCCAGATCTTCAGGCTTTGGGGGCTAGGCGACCATTGAAAAATAAAACAGAAACGCAGCTGGTTACCAATCAGGACAAGAAACCAGCTGGCCCCAAAGGCCACCCAAGATTCCCAGCAGAATGCAGAGTGACAGGACCCTGGGGCAGACAGAGGCTGGGCAGAGGCTGGCACTTACCCTGGGCTTCTGGCGGTTGGCTCTTCCCAGGTCCTGAATCAGAAGAGAAAAACCATGTTAAAGGGCACTTTCCCCATGGGCCCAGAAGGTCCGAGCGAGTCATGAGAGAGTCAGTCAATTCCCAGGCGATCCAAACAGAGCCCACATTTGAAAATGAGATACTCCATGCCAATGTGACTGACACGGAACCAGCATGGTGCTTCATCGTGCCCAAAAGCCAGTTTCCTGGCATCATTTGTCTTACGGCTAGAAAAGGGCTATTAGGATGGGTCCTGGAAATCACAAGGTACTTTTGAGTACTCTGACTTACTTCACTTAGCGTAACAATGCCTGTAAGGTTCACCCAGGCTGCCAAAGCATGGCAAGATTTCTTGTTTTAAAAATGAATAATTGGGGGGCTGGAGTGATAGCACGCGGCCGACCTGGGTTCAATTCTCAGTATCCCATATGGCCCCCGGTGCACCGCCAGGGGTAATTCCTGAGTGCAGAGCCAGGAGTAACCCCTGAGCATCGCTGGGTGTGACCCAAAAATTAAAAAATTAAATGAATAGCTGACTGGATTGTACACTGTGGATCTTTATCTGTATTTATGTGCATAAGCAAGTGTACCACATTTTCTTCATCCATCGGTGGACAGTTGGGCTGTTTCCTCATACTGTAAATAGAGCTATGATGGATGTGAGGGGGCAGCTATGTTTTTGAGTTGCGCTTTTCTTTCTCTTTGGTGAAGTGAAACTGAGAGATCACACGGCAATTCTATGTTCAATGTTTTTGAACATAGTTTGCAACAACATACTGTTTCCCAAAGTGGCTGCACATTCCCAACAGTGCAGAGGGCTCCCCCTTTTCCCATCCTCACCAATACCTGCTATTTCTTGTTTTTTGGGGAACAGCCATACACACAGGTGCTACCACTGGCTTTGAGTTGCAATGGTCGGATACTTAGTGATATCAAAAGGTTTTCAAGAAACTGTGGAACATCTGTAGGTCGGACTAGTCTTTCAAACAGAACTTTTCCTGAAACACAGGAGCTGAAGTCTTTCACTGTGCTCCTTTTTGTTGTTTTTGTTTGAGGGCCATACCTGTGATGCTCACAGGTTATTCCTGGCTCTGCATACAGGACTCAGCCCTGGTGGTGCTGGGGGGCCCAAATGGAACGTTGGGAATTAAACCTGGGTCTGCCGTGTGCAAGGCCAATGCTTCTTGTCCCCACTCCCATTCCTGTTCGTTCTCACCCTTTACAAAGCCCAGTTCCAAAGCAGAACCAAGGACCTGCAGATGGTCCCATCCTGCCCGCAGAGCTGCCACCTCTAACCTGGGGAGGAAAACCAAGTAATCCCTGTCAGATTGAAGTGCTGACTGTTCTGCAGAGCTTCAAAAATATGTCGCCCTCTCCGCCACATGGAGCAGGAAAGAAGGAACTGGGAATCTTCTGTTTGAAAATAAGCTAAGCCACATGATGTCTGGGCTCCTTCTGAAATGGATGGGGAATTAAGAATGACAGTCAGCCGAGGTGTAGCGTTCCCCAGCGGCTGGTCCTGGCAATGCACGTGGTACCCTCAGAGGTTCATTTACTGCATGGAGGGATTCTCAGTGGCCGCTGTGACATCTACTCCTTCGTAAATGGATCTATTTATATTGTTTTCCTGTTAAAGCCAGATAGAATAGGCCTATGAAGTTAGCATGTCTAGGATTTTATGGAAATTAGGATTCCCTAAAGTTCTGTCATAACTCATTTTAAAGGTTTTTTTTTTATCTTAATCACAGTTAAAATTATAAAGTCTTTGTTTTGTTTTTGTCTTGGGGTCACACCTGGCAGTGCTCAGGGGTCACTCCCAGCAGAGCTCGAGGGACCAGGCAGTGCAGGGGATTCAGACGTGTGCCATCTGCATGAAAAAGCGTGCTCAAGGTATTAAGCTTCTCCCCAGTACTATGTTATATATGTAAGTGATGACTGATCAAAGGAGGAACGTCTTAATAGAGAATAGGGTCTACAGCAATGAAACTGGCATCATTTCCCTCCCTCGACAATCTTTAATGGATCCAAATTTGTGTTTAGTTCTTTTTATAATATGTTCAAAATTATTAGATAATTTCTGTCTTGAGATTGCTAATTTGTAAAAACAAACAAACAAACAAACAACAACAACAACAAAAACAAAACTGATCCTAAAGCAATAGTTACATGCAGCTTGACTTTTGATTTCATGGGAACTTTATCCAAATCAGTGTACTATTTTCCAAGAAAAAGTCATAGCCTGAAACCTGTCTTATGTCATTGTTTAGGAACAAGACAAAAAAATTATAAAAATAAACAAGTTGCTACCTTTAGGTTATGAATGTTGGGAAAGACCACAAGTTGAAGAAATACTAAGTATGACCCAATAATGAATTTGATCAAATACTTAGGGATGGTGAAACCTACAACCTACTGGAAATGCATGAAAGAGATGTGCTGATAAATGAACAGAGGAATGCGGTGATGGTTAATAGTGATATAAATGCTCTCTGGAGATTGTGGTGAAATAAGGTAGTGTACTTATACAATTATGTCAACTTGTTGGCATGCTTTCAAATCTTCCTGATAAGGGCAAGAGGTACAAATGACAGATACCAAGTTTCTGCTTTTGGCCCTATAAAAATGTACATGAATATAACATCATTCCATGATCAACTATAAAGCTAGTCTCCTTTCATCTCTCTCTCCTTCTCTTTTCCCATACTTGGCAGTGCTCAGGGATCACTCCTGGTGGGGTTCAACGGACTATAAGTGCTGCCAGGGACAGAACCTTGGGTTTCCTGCACATATGTATCTTACCAACTTTACTATCTCTCTAGCCCTATTTATTATTTATAAAGTGAATTCTGTCACTGTCACTGTTCCCCCCGTTGTTCATCGATTTGATCGAGCGGGCCCAGTAACATCTCCATTGGAGACTTTGTTTTTACTGTGTTTGGCATATCGAATACATCA
>JAOXYA010000025.1:51259005-51270213 GCA_028565675.1 Sorex palustris
TTTTAGTATATTTTAATTATCTATGATTGTAGGATAGAGTGAACTATTGTTTCATCTAAAGGAAAAATGCCTATTCTATAATATAAATCCTTTGCATATATTGCCAATTTGGTTTGCCAGTTTGATGAGGATCCTTGTATCAGTGTTCATGAGGGATATTGGTCTATAATTTTCTCCTTTAGTAGTGTCTCTGGTTTGGGTATTAGGATAGTATTGTCATCATAAACACCATTAAGGAGTATTGTCATCATAGAAACCAAAATGTCCTTAAGTCTTTAGTAGGACTCATTAGTGAATGCATTTAATGTGGGCTTTTGTTTTTTGGGCGATATTAAATTACTGCTCAATATTTTTATCTTAAGATATTTTTATTTAGATTTTATATTTCCTCTTTGTTCAATCTTAAGTACATTTGTATGATTCTAAGAATTTATCTTTTTTTGTTTCACGTTCTCAAACTTGGTGGCATAATGTTGTTCATAGTAACCTTACGATCTTTTGTACTTCTTTTTTTTCTTATTTGATCTTCTGTACTTCTAAGGTGTTGTAATTTTCCTTTGTCATTTCTGATCCTATTTACTTGTGTGCTCTCTCTCTCTCTCTCTCTCTCTCTCTCTCTCTCTCTCTCTCTCTCTCTCTCTCTCTCTCTCTCTCTCTCTTACTGTGTCTGCAATTGTTCCAGGCAGTGTTTTAGGGGGGCTTGTAGTACAGAGACTCAAACCTGGGGTTCCTCTTGCATGCAAATGCATGCACTGCAGCCCTTTGATCTGTCTCTCGGACTCTCCACTAAGAACTGTTTATAGTTAAAATACATGCAGACAACTCCTCCTGCTAAATCAACACCCACGCCCAGCAGTAGCAGTACCCCAGGAGGACAGCATACCTTGGGAAGAAATGCACCCAGATCAGAATGGTATATGAATCTGTTCTATTCTGGCTCTAGAAAAGAAATGTGACAGTGAATTGGTGGGTGGAATCAACCCCACACTTAAAAAAAAAAGACCAATCAAAGCATCAGTGAAATCTAAAGGAGGAAAACAACTATCCTTTCATATACTTTTTATCCTTTCATATACTAATATGGGGGTGAAAATAAACTGTGACTAGCTGTTATTTCTGGTTACTTGCATGTAATTCTAGAATTAAATGGAAATGAGTAAATCGGAGCCTGGTGGATGCCAAGAGAATGAATGTCAAAGGCAGTGTGGCTTTGGAGTCCTGGTTTACTTTGCTGAATCATTTTCTTTCCCGGCTCCCATTTCTGATGCTGTTTTTTGGGCCATACTTGGTGGTGCTCAGGGCTTACTCCTGGCTCTGTGCTCAGGAATTCCTCCTGGTGGGCTTGGTGGACGATATGTGGTATGGGAGATCAAAGTGGGGTTAGTTGTGTGCAGGTAAACATCCTACCCACTGTACTCCCCACCCCTCTCTCCCCGTGCTCCTTAGTTAATATTCACTTTCTCTGATAGAGAATACCTATCACTAATCAATCGGGACAAGTCTGTAGTTTCCATATGCTTTACACCTGCCACTGACCTCCTCTTAGCTTTTCTAGTCCTTTCTAAATCTGTGTGGCACAAGAGAGAATAGGAGGGAGATGTAGAAGGTCAGAGGAGACAAGCCCATTTCCTGCAAGATAAAGTCAGTACTTGAGTGATCTCAGCCCTCTTGATGCTGAGTGCTCTAATACTTCCCTCTGCCCAAAGCCAATTCTTATTTATTTATTTATTTATTTATTTTGCTTTTTGGGTCACAACCAGCGATGCACAGAGGTTATTCCTGGCTCATGCACTCAGGAATTACTGCTAGTGGTGCTCGGGGGATCACATGGGATGCTAGGAATCGAACCTGGGTCGGCCGCATGCAAGACAAATGCCCTATCTGCTGTGCTACCACTCCAGCCTCCAAAGTCAATTCTTTTCATCATCAATATTATCAAAGTTTAGCTTGGGACACATGTTTACAATTGTGTTAATGTTTATGGCTTTCATGTACAGCCTCCCTTTACCTCACCATCTTCTAGCAGAGTATCAGACATCTTCTAGCAACGTCACCCTGTTACTTCTATTCACCTACCTCATCATCATCTCCACCAAACCCCCACTTATTTGATATTCTTAGTTCTGTAACCCAGAGCTAAGGATTTGTTATTTGATACTGTCTGTGCCCTGTTTCGTTTCTCTATATACCACAGTTGAGTGACATCATCAGCATTTGTCCTTTGCCCTCCTCTCTCTGGCATATTTTGGCGAAAGCCAGTTCTTGAAAAATGATGACCTTTGCTCAAGAGTCCCTCCTCCCCAAATCCCAAGGGGTCCCTTGGTCTAGCTCTTGATCCTTTTTTTTTCTCTGCAACTCTGTTGCTCCAACTGTTTTTTGCCAATTAGAAATCAGCTTTTACCTACTGTTGTACCTACCACATGGGGTACACTTGCTTATCTGACCATTAAAGGTTCTCGGATGAACTAAGGGGACTGCAACATGCTCTCCTTACTCAGATCAATGGTTCGATCTTTTAGGGAGTTTTTGTATGATCTAAAAACAGGCCTGACTAAAAGCAGGCTGGAATTTGAGATCAGGTAGCAAGTGATGGTCATGGGGTATAGGGGAGCTCTTTGAGGCCTGCGGGAAACTTGTTAGAGATCCTCAAATTCCTTCCTGAGGCAGTTGTCTAATGGCCACCAGAATTCTCTTTCGCATTCATCATGTTACAGGTGTCCTCTTTGTAAAGGGGTGATCATCATTTTATAGTGAGAAACAGACATGATCGTGCAGATAATCAACCCCCTAATAGCAACAAGGTCTGAATTTCATCTTCTAGAATATTTGTTTCAAATGAATCATAAAGGGTCCCCCCCCACACTGAGAATATTATTTGCAGGTGTCTGAAAATTCAGAAAGAAATTTTATTTCTTAAGTGGAACTACTCTGACGGGGGGGGGGGAGGCAAACTGTTCTCTTTCCCTTTCTTTTTCTTTTATCACAAAACTCTCCTCCCACCAAGTCTTTATTCTGTAAACATCACGGTCCTCCGTCCTCCCGTTGTTCATCGATTTGCTCAAGCGGGCCCAGTAACATCTCCATCATAAGACTTGTTGTTACTGTGTTTGGCATATCGAGTACGTCACGGGTAGCTTGCCAGGCTCTGTCATGTGGGCGAGATAATCTTGGTAGCTTGCCAGGCTCTCTGAGAGAGGGGCTGAGGAATCGAACTCGGGTTGGCCATGTTGACCGCTTGTAAGGCAAACGCCCTGCTGCTGTGCTATCGTTCTAGCCCATAAAGTTTATAAATACCATCTGATGAAAACCTCACCAAAATACAACTGATTCTATAATGAAGTTCTGTTCAATTTCCATTCCTGGACTACATCCCAAATAGGTTGTGTATGTACAGTTTTATTTTTTTTATCTGGGTGAGAACAAAATGACTGTTTTATCTGGAGTTAGCTAAAATTCTGTACAAGAATCTTGAATTTTGGCTAACTGACGAGTTACAATGAACATATATCCTGAAAGGTAGAGTTTACATTTTTAAACAGTTCTAATGGTAGTGAGCTCCAGCAATATAATTACAGTATTTAATACAGCCAACACTTGCTGTGTGCCAGGTTCTTTTCCAAGTTTTTCAACCAACTCTGATTTCCTAACACACATATTGGGACCATCAGCAGATACCAAATCTGAGAGTTAGGGCAGGGTTTTCCATGCAGCTTGCCTCTAGAATCAGGGCTGAGACACATTCTGCTAGAGCTACAATGAAAATATCTCTATTCAATAGTCTCTATTCAATATACAATAGTCCCAAATTGTTCCCTCACCTCATGTCTTTCTTGAGCACTTAGACACTGAGTCAGTAAAGATACAAACTGAATAAACTCTGTATAACCTATCTTCACTTAGGCGTGCAATGTTGTAGTGCAAATCTGGGCACATGTCAAACAAAACAGAAAAGGTATGCTTTGACAGAGGATTGAAACAAGTTGGCATATCAATATTCTTGTTTAAAATCAAAGGGTAAAAAGAAGAACAGAGATAGATGGAAACTAGGAGTCTGGTGGCAAATGCAGTGCAATATATTTGCAGATGTTGATTTAGAAGGTTCACACCTGAAAACAATATAATGTTATAAACAAATTTTACTTCAGTTAAAAGGAGTGAAGGGTAAAACACATGCCAATCTCAAATATGATGGTACAGGATCTAAACACATCACCCCCAAATTTGCTGCTTTGGTACATTGATTGTTTTGAGCTACAGAAACATGAAAAACAGTAAGAGAGGAAGAGACTTTCTCTGAAGCATCTTAACCACTTAAAGGCAGATTATCCAAAAGAACTCAGCAGTCATATATTTATTTTCCCTCCTGGAGTTCCATCTGATGATTGACTCCTGACACAGGAAACACTGAGGCCAACACCACTCCCAAATGGTGTCACAAACCATGATGCCTTCTACCTCTCTTTTGCTAAAGGCTCATTTGCTCTTCTAAGAAATCACTCTGGAGTCCCTTGACCGTGAATTCTAACTCACCTTCTGGCATCACTCTTCCCTCCCCTCCTCCGCCCCAGGCTTGCTCATGTACTCAAGATATTACTCAAGACATTTACAAGCCAGTCAATTTCTGTTGCTTTTCTTTTGCTATTCTGTCCTTTAGTACAGTGCTTTCAGCTACAAACCCAAAAGGATAGAAAGAAACTTATCTTTTCTTCCCTGCTTAAAATGTCTTTCTGGTCTTCAAGTGTCCTGGCACTATATAGGTCAAAGAAGTCATGTTCATGAAAGAATTTGGTAGTCTGGAAGATACTGAGCAGGCCAGAGAGCACAGGAGGAAGTCAGAAGGTGAGTATATAAGTGTTTAGGAGAGGCTAAAACCTGATATTCAAAGACCACATGCATTAGTTCTTCTCTTTGACTTTCATGAGGCTTCAGACAAAATCCTTTCCCCTATGGAGCCAATTCTGGATTAGTCCAACTGATCCCCACAGGGAAAAGTTCTGTGGATGACACCCAACCTCTCTCTGGCCCTCAGTGTCGTTCCTAAGACTACTCTGACACAAGCTACTCAATTCCAAATATCTCCAAGACTCCACTCAAAATCCTGCCCATGCCTGCAGGGAGTGACAGGCAGGCCAGCCTCACAAAGTCTCACTCTCAGCAGTGACAACCAGGAACTTACCACACATACGGAAATAAATGCAAAGATTCCCAACCTGAAAGCCTGCTCCTTTTTGCCCGCCCATACCACACTCCTGGGCAAGATTTTTCCCTCACCCGATCTCTCATGTTTTTACTCTAAGTTGGCGTGCTAGAAAAGCATTAGCAAGGTGCCTAAGTGCTGGCTGGCTCTCAGCAACCCCCGCTTGTCTGCGCTCCCAAACGCCTTCAGTCAAGAATAGTCATAACCAAGGTGAGACTTGGCAGCACTCACAGGTGTGGAGGCTGCTCACAGCGTCTCCCTTTTCAATCATTATTTAAGTGCTCTAAAGGCACCTTTTCTTTCACTGCTTTTATTATTTTTTTTTTGAAAGGTAAGAGAGACAAGAGAGGTTGATTTTCCAATGACTGTTTTGGTGTGGCAATTAGACTTAGAATTTCCACTGCTCTCAGCGTTTGGGCTTCCACAGGCCTGGCCCTGAGGCTGGTTGCTCTCTGCTCCTGGCCCGTGGGTGAAGGGGTGGCATGTGATGTCAGTGCAGATCCTCTATCCTTAGCCAGTGTCAAGAACGTGTCTCCTTTAGGTGTCTTTAGAAAGTCTATACTGTTTAGGGGGGCCTAGTGTTGATCAGGTACATGGAATGAAATGAAATGCTTTAAAATGTGGGGAATTAGGGAAAGACAAGCGATTCGGTTATAACAATAAAACAGGTTGGAGTGATTGTACAGAGGATAGGGTGCTTGTCTTACGCGCAGCCAGTTGGGGTTTGATCTCTTGCACCATGTATGGTCCCCAGAGCCCTTCCAGGAGCCATCCCTGATAACCCCGAACACTGCTAGATGTGGTACCAAACACAAAATAGATAAATAACAACAATTTAAAACATTGCCTTCTCTAACTATTCTGTAAAACCCTGGATGGGTTGCCAAGGAAATCTGGGGTCATCCCAATGTGGGAGGAAGTAGGGTTAGACATGTATATACCTGGGAAGGAAGACAGAGAAGTTCAAGAATTCAAGGACAGATTGAGGAATAACTCCCCTAGAAAAAGCAAAACTTCTACAAAACTATTGTCTAAATGCCAGAGCCCCAGATAAGCTCTGATGTAAAATGGTGTGTGTGTGTGTGTGTGTGTGTGTGTGTGTGTGTGTGTATGTGGAAGAGTCTACAGACTTTCCATCCAGAAACCGAACTCCTCTCTACACAGAAAGTCTTCACACAGAAACTCTACTACCAAAAGTATATAATGACCCATTAGTTCACATGAACTAGATACTTGCCAGGCTCAGTAAAACTGTTCCCTGAAGTTTAACTATGGGCCAGAAAACAGTGGGAAAGCAGCTGGAATAAAGATAGGGTGATGGGGGGTGAGGGTGGAGAGTCCCAGTCTGCCCCTTCTCCAGCACCTGCCCACACTGCTGACTTCATCCAGGCAGCTTGTCTCTGGGCAGCTGACACAAATACTTTGCTGTCCAGAGAGGAACACATCATCTGCATTTAAAACCATTTGTGTATAAATGATGGGTCCCAGGTGCCTTGGAAGGTCATTCAAATATTTCCTGAGAAATTGGCCGCACTCAGTTCTTTCTTAGAATGCCATGTGCTTCATTTTCGCGTGGAACAGATGACAGAGGCATTTGGACAGACATTGAGCGTTTTGGACTAAGCCCTGTCAGGAGGCAGGGGATGGGACACACAAAACCCAGTGCGGCCCAGTGCTATTCCAGCTTGTTTCCATAAAAGAAAAAAAAAAAGCAAAACATACTGTGTGGTTTTACAACAGCCGAGGTTAGAAGTATTTCCAAGCTTTCTGCTCTGCCAACTGTTTTTTTTTAAAAAAATTATTTTCTTTCTATTTCATGCCAATGAAATGTTACTCTTAACATACTCGCCACCCCCCCCCAACTCCCCTTTCCCCATATCTGACTACATGATCAGGAACTTGTCTTTTCTAAGAGTAAATAATTTTTCTGGGTTAAAACTGTCACTTGGTTTATTAGATGAAACATTCCTTTATATAGAAAAAGTATTTGAGACATGCCATCAGTATTCCAAGGAAGGATCCTTAGTTAATATGATCTTCATATTAAATTAAGTTTGATGAAATATTTGTTCTTTGAATTCTTTTTTTTTGACTCTCACTAGAAAGTTCAGACTTGTGTTATATAACTTTTGATTCTTTTTCCTCCCTCTCACTGCCCTCATACTATTCTTTTTTTTACTAGAAGGCATTAAATAGGAATTAAACTTTGCCTTTGACCAAAATAATATCTGAGATGTGATACTAATGCAAGAGCACCCTCTGGGTTCCATTCCCTATTTGCATATAAGCTTAGCTGGAGTTAGAAAGGTTTAACTTGTCAAGGTTTCAAGAATTTTAGCATTAAAAAAGTGTGAACTTGCACATTAGCTGTCAGGTTTAATTGAAGGTGAATAATGCAGCTAGACAGCTCACTTCTCACCTCTGTTCCATTGATCTTGTTGTAAGGTAGAGCATAGACACATAGGAAGACAAAAAAACCCCAATAATCTATACGAGCTGGTCTGATATTTTCTTCTTGCCAGCTGAAAACAGCAATTCCATTTACATAGTCAAAAAGTTGATACTATCATCTTAGACTTAGAACAAAATAAAAAATATGGGTGAAAATGCAATGAAAAATTTCTGTACCTAAAATATGACTTTTCGTTTTCTTTTCTTTCCCTCTCTCTTTTGTTTTATTTTTGGGCTACACCTGGCAGGGCATACTCCTGGTTCTGCACTCATGGATTACTCCTAGCAGGGCTCAAGGGTCCATATGTGGTTCAAGAGATCAAACTCAGGTTGGCACAGTGCAAGGTAAGCGCCCTGCCCTCTGTACCATTGCTCTGACCCAACCTGACTATTCTTAGAGAAATTAATGGATGACATTAATCCTCATAAAACTACCACTGGTGAATCACATTATTAAAGCTTAACAATGAACAACTTAAAATATGGTCATTTTGTTATTGATCCTTATTGAAATAAAACTAGCTACAGTAAGCCAAAGTATTTTAAGCTAGTTATGTTATTGCTACCTAATTAGTTAATTTTTTTTCAAATCTGTTTGTTAATGTGTCCAGATGGAAAGACTTCTTGTCCTTTATAAATGGTTTTCTCTAAACTAACTGATTTACAAATCTTTGTCACTCTTTAAAAATTCAAAAATGCAAATTTATATTTAGAAAGCACATAAAGATGAGAACAGTACAGAAACAGTACAGAAAAAGGATCACAGAATTATTCTAAAATGTCACAAAGTTGCTTCAGAACAAAACAAGTTTCTCTCCAAGATTAATCATATTAAGAGACAGTGGAGGACGTAGCCTATTATTTTGCTTCAATCCACTGATATCCTGCCATAAATCATATAAAACAAAAACTCCTTCCTGGTCCCATTTTATTAGTTCCTGACCCTTCCTCCTCCAAGGAGCAGAAAACTAGTTAATTGGTTACGTAAATCTCAAAACACTTACGTTTCGTTGAACTGAGTCTGCCATGGTAAATGATAAAACCCACAGTGAACTGCTTCCTAGGAGTGGCAAAATGGCATCGCAATGCACCCAAGCCAGAAATAATACACTGCATTGCCTGCAATTGGTTTAGTGTCAGTGCAATAAAAAATAGATGATGGAAAACCGGAGCCCTTGACAGAAATACAAGTCTGCTGTGTGTTGCTTTCTGCAGGGCTGAGGCAGGGCAAAGTAATAGTCTGGTTGCAATATTAAACATGAGTATTACCTAGAATGTCCAGTAGACGCGCCTGCCCAGAACACACACCTTTGTGTGTTCAGCGGGTCTGGACTAGCCCGGATTCCAATTATACAGACTGCAGAGAGCTAGGCATCTGAGATCAATTAGCAAAGAAATTTCAGCCCATGGACTATAACTATGGGGTGGAGAGACTCTATTTAGGGTGCTTAGGTTTTCCTCTTAGTTTTTGCAAAAAAGAAAAAGAAAAAAAAGAAGGGAAGTGTCAGGGGGGAAGGCAATTTCCAATAGAGGGATCTGAGGCTTTGACAAAGAAAGCTGAAAGTTCATGAAGGAAAAAA
This sequence comes from Sorex palustris, assembly GCA_028565675.1. NCBI lineage: Eukaryota > Metazoa > Chordata > Mammalia > Eulipotyphla > Soricidae > Sorex > Sorex palustris. The sequence goes on from JAOXYA010000025.1 coordinate 51,268,234, forward strand.
AAAGCGAGAGTCAACTTCCCTACATGGCAGCCCGGAAAGATAGTGGGAGTCCAAAATGCAAGATGAATGCTTCAGACCAGGCCTCACTGCACATGCTGGTCCTTTGGCAGAATCAGAGCCAAAACAGACATAAAAAAAAAGGAAGCTAAAACCTGAAAAAGCAGGAACTGGGATATGTGCCTTTCTTAACAAGACAATGTTGCAGAATAGGGACAGTATAGAAATAAGCCTCAGAGCTTAAAGGCCATGTCCTGGGACATTATGTAAGAGAAAACCGAAGCCAGGAAAGAGAGAAAAAGAGACACTAGCATGGAACTGCCCTTTGCTTCTAACCAGCCCTCTATCACACTGAACAAGACAGTGATCTGTTTTCTCTCTTACCTTCTATCATGTCCCCTTGCTTTTTTGGCCCTGGTCAAACACTGCTCTAGTCTCAACACAGAGGAAGCTAAAAATAAATTTTAGTTTTTCCTTATCTGCTTTCTTTTTGGCCCATTAAGTTGATCCTGCCAGCCACTAATCATCCCCGAGCAGTTGACAGGAGCAAACCCACATGTGTGGTCATTGATGTTATTATTGACAATCCACCAATCCTCCCCCTGATCTTTGTCTGAACTCTTCACCCTATTTCCGGTGTTTCAGAAGACAGGTCATGAGCCCTTCCTGATCTGGGCCTGGCCTTTCTCTGAAATTGCTATCTTACCTATCTCTCACTATTTCTGAATTGACTTGCCTCACTGGCATGTTTTTTCCTTCCCACTGTTGGTGAAGAAAATAATATCTCTTTGTCCAGGACCTGCCTTGCCATCAAGTATTTGTGTCTGGAGGTCAAACAATTCTTGAGGATCTTAGCTTGGAAGCCTGTCATCTGGCACTTTAGGGCTATTCAATTTCTAAAGCAAGCAGTGAAGAATGAGAATGAAAACAAAACAAACATAATTTTAGTACAGTTTACACCTAAATGTATCAGGAGCCCTATCTATGGGAACTGGTTATTTGTTTTAGTATCTTGTTTTCACTCTCAATTTTCCATTTAATATTGTAGGCTTTAAAATGTGACTAACAAAGGTACGTATATTACAAGCTGCATTTTCTCTCACTCACATCTTTGTTCATCCCTTTATCAAATATTTAATGAGCACTTACTACCTCCAAGGCCACAAGATACAGAAAAGTCCAGAGACGAGTCTGTTCTCATGAAGTTTATATTCTAGCATATGTGACTTTAAGGCTCAAATTAGATAATCCATTTAATCTGTACATCACAGAGCCTTTGACAGAGCACCATCAATACACAAATTGTGGCTGTAATTATTATAATAACAATGAAGTTTTAAGGTAATGTTTAACTGGATGAGGCAAAAATTAAAAATATAATGACATGTTTAGGGTCAAGGATGGAGCTCAGTGATTGAGGGAGGCCTTGGGTTTGATCCTTATCTATACAAAATAAACAACACACCAATTCTTCCTACTTCCCTTTTCCTCCAGCTCCTGGTAACAACAAAAATATGCCGTAAATTATAGGAAATCATAAGAGAAGTGTATTTGCTAAAACCTCTCATGAGTCTGTCATTAAGTAGATTCCAAGTGCTTCCTAAGCGTTGGCTTGTGCTGTTCGGTATGGCATTGCATAATGGAAAGCATGTGTTTAGAAAGTTCCACCTGATGCTGCTGCATAGCCATAGCTGTGTGTCAGCCCCCCAACTCTGATTGCTACTGAGCTCAGCCCCAGTGGCTCTGAGTCCAGGAGGGCCTAGTTGGTACCAGCTCCAGTTTCCTGAATCAGGATTTTATTTACACCCGTTTACAAAAGCACACTAGCTCTGAACCTCAGATTTCAAGATCACAAAGTGGGTAAGACTGTTGTACTTTTTTGGGGGGCGGGGGGTAACACCTGGCAATGCACACGGGTTATTCCTGGCTTTGCACTCAGGAATTACTCCTAGTGGTGCTCAAGGGACCATATGGGATCTTGGG
>JAOXYA010000025.1:51447783-51459705 GCA_028565675.1 Sorex palustris
CGAACTCGGGTCGGCCATGTTGGCTGCGTGCAAGGCAAACGCCCTACCGCTGTGCTATCGCAGCCGGCCAAAAACTAAATGATGTAGCAATTAGAATCTAGTCTTTTTCTTTAATAGGTGGAAGAAAATACTTCTGATTAAAGAATTTGAGGAATGACTGTTGGAATAACTAATTTGACTATCTGTGGTAAATATTTCACAGTGTGGTCATGAAAAGTTTTATGTTTTGATTTTGTTCAACACATCATGAAAATCTCAGTGTCCAAAAAAATACCCAATTAGAAGTAATATACAACCACTAGTTTATTTTTTGTTGTCCCCATCACTAGAAAGTAAAGTACTTTCTCTCTAGTGATTGTGCTAAAGATGACCACTTTTAAGAATGTGAAAGATCACTTATGAGAAAGCTGAACTTCTTAAAAGGTACTTGACTGCTGTGCTGGTGGGTGATCCATAAGGAATGATCCATCTTTTCCTTGGCAGGAACCTAGAGATACAGGTGACCAGTTTGTTCAGCAAAGATCATCATTACTTCTGCTGCACTTTACTTTCCCACTTATCTGACTTCGAGCTTCCTAACAATTCTCCGAACACCTCATCTCTGAGTCTTTCTTAACACAAATTCAACACAGGGTAAGTCAAGTTGGGATGCCCTAACATGTTTTCCTGTAGACGTTCATACCAGAGTGATAGTATAAGCGGGCGGGATGCTTGACCTGAGTTCTATCCCCAGCATCCTGCATGATCCCCTGAATCCACCTGGAGTGATCCCTGAGCACAGAGCGAGGAGTAAGCCCCGAGGGCCACCAGGGTGTGCCTCGCCCCAAAAAAACCCCACCCCCAAACCCAAAATACACCTTAAGGCAGTCCAGTCCTTTCCTGAGTTAGGTGAGTGGTGAGCCTTTGGTCTGTAGAGTAGAAGAAAACTGGCCATTGTCTTCCAGATTGCTCAGTTTGGATGTTTCAATGGAAGGTGAGAATGTGGAGGAATATCCCTTTCACCAGCACCCCTGTCACTTTACATGCAGGAACCCTGACTTCTATCTCCCCAGCCCATATGCATCACCAGATATCACCCCACTCCTCCAAAAAAGCAAAAAATAAATTTGTAATAAAACTGCCTTTGCTCAGGGACTTCATCTAAAGTGTGGACTAGGATCCATCGCACATGAAGACCTCTGGTACCAGAGAGTTGCAGCTTCCTCACCTTATTGCTCTATGTTGGTAAAATGCGGCCCTCAGTGGCATGGTGCTTTTATTCATAGCTGATTCAAATCCTTAGTTAGGACTTACGCAGTGAGCCCTGAGAAAATGGGGTTAATGTGTTGTGGGAGAGTGCAAAACACATCAACCTGCCCCTGCCTCATTACTGTCAAAAAGCTTATCCAACAAGCAGCCAACACCAGGCCTTTTGAACTGCCTTTATCTGATAATGTCAGGAACACCTGCGTTAGCATTCTCACCCGCTCAGTCTAGTGCTTGCTCAGTCCCGAGCCGATGAAAGTGCAGACACGCTCGGCAAATGTTAGGAAACAGTTCTCAGTGCAGACAGCTGAACCCGGTCACCAGCTCTGCTGAGTGTTTGAGCGATTACATCGCACTTCTGCAGACTTGCTGAAATTGTGTAAAGAACACCGTGGGGAACCATGGCTTTTGTTCATTCTGTGTGTCTAGGGAGAAAAATGTGGGAACGCCAAACAATCACCTACTGATGATTCAGGAAAAGCAGGAAAGACAGGTAAAAGCTAGTATATAAACCCGAAGTCATAAAACTCACATTAAGTACCACATTCCTTACACAAGCAACTTCCGTGTGTCCTGCCAATTAGTGTTGAGGGAAGAGAGGAGGAAGGTGTTTTTAAAAAAATAGAGTCGAATTTCAGTTTGGTTTCAAACATTCTTCAGGTTTATTGCTTCCTTTCAATAAAAGAATTCAGGAGGAGACAAAGAGTGAAGAAATTTTACTAAGAGGAGAGAGGGACTGAAGAGATAGTACAGGGCTAAGATGCTTGCCTTACACACTGCTCACCTGGGTTTGATCCCTAGCATCCTTTATGGTCCCCAAGCACCACCAGGAGAGATTCCTGAATGCAGAGCCAGGAGTAACCCCTGAATATTGCAGGGTGTGGCCCTCAAAACAAAAAATTTTTAAAGAGGACAGAGGGCGGTCATAGAGATATTTTAGCAGGTAAGGCACTTGCCTTGCATGAGGCTGACCCTGATTCAATCCCTGGCACACCATATATTCCTCTCAGCACTGCTAGGAATTAGCCCTGAGCACCACTGGGTGTGGCCGAAAACAAAATAAAGGAGGAGAGAGAAAAGGACACCCCATCAACAGAGCTTCTCCAGAGAGAAAAGGCTGCAGGGACAGTGGATAGGGCTTTTCTCCCAAGTTGCATTGTCCTGGAATTTTTGGTGTAAATAAAGGAAGGACTTTGAGTTTGAGTGTTACTGCAGAATCTTCCCTTCTGAGGGGCCCAGGTTTTGGTCCCTGGCCTGACAGCATCCAAGTCTTATCAGTCTTCAAGTCCTGCATCTTCAAAGGGGGTCCAACCCTCATGCTGTGGGGCCTTTGGACTGGGGCAAAATAACTTCCTTTTCCTTAGATCCTATCTGGGTTTGATAACTTCCTGAAACTCATGTATACACACACCATGCGTGCACGTACGCACGCACGCATACCTACCTCAAAAGTAATAAATTCAGAAAATATTCTGCCCACTGTGCTCACTCCAGCCCATAGCTGTCACCTGCTCATAGCACATGCACAATCTGTGGAAGGCCAACTGTCCTATAAAGGTGCCTCTGTTCTCCCCATTCTAAACTTGCTGTGGCTCCACTCTCTTGAAGAACCTTGATGGGAAAACCTTTATCTGAGAGAAGTTGGCTAATGAAGCTGAAGTATTAACCCTTAGGAGGCGCTTTGAGAGCCTTCTTGAATTCCCAGTGGAGGGGCTCCAGTTTGCACAGGGCACCGGTTGTGTCTGCAAGACCTAGGACTAGTTTGATGTTCCCTAGAGAGCAAAGGTCTGGCCACTGCTTCCTGGCTGACTAGTTTCATTTCCTCTTGCAATCCATGGGGTCTGACTACGCCTCGGTCATCAGCCTCACAGCTTTCTAACCTTTGAACCATGGGGTACGTGCATGCATGGTGTGTGTATACATGAGTTTCAGGAAGTTATCAAACTTTAGGTGGGGAGAGGGTGGAAAGTACCTAATTCTGATGTATTTTAAATTTTCTTGCTATTCCCTGTACTTCTAATTGGGCCAAACCATTTCTGTTATGCCCTGGGACTGTTGTATCTTTAAAAATTCCCTCATGTAAGGGCCAGAGAAACAGTACGTTATATAGGAGATAAAGCACTTGCTTTCATTCTACTAACCCTGGTTCAAATTTCTGGCTTCACCTATGGTCTCCCTAGCACCCCCAAGTGGTTACTCCTGGGCACAGAGCCAGGAAGAACACCCTCCCCCGCTCCCCGCACCACCAGGTTTGGCCAAAACCAAAAAAATCAGACTCTGCTTCCAGTGACAGACCTGGTCAGGGAGTGGCAGGGGTCACATCCACCCCAGAGATGGCAAGCAGCAGCCCAAGAAGCCAGCCAGGGAGATAGATCAGGAAACCAAGGCGTAAGCCAGAACAGAAACAGGAGCAGAAGAAACTTAACTCCAAGATCACAGGGAAAGACCCCTGGGCACCTGGAATTAAGTTTGGCACAACAGTGAATTGTTCCAGTGCCCAAGGAATGGGGAGTCTTAATTCTAGTCCTGGTTAAACATCTGGATTCCCTGCTTAACCACTGTTGCCAACAGTAGCTGGAATAATGTGTTTTGGAACCAGTTGTACATTTAGGAATAAATTTAGGGGGGCCAGAATGAGTGGGTAGGGCACCTGTCTTGCATGTGGCTGACCCATCATCCCATATGATCCCCTGAGCCTGCCAGGAGTGATCCCTGAGCACGGAGCCAGGAGTATGCCCTGAGTACAACTGGGTGTGACCCCCAAAACAAAAAAATAATTTTTTGTTTAAAAAACTTGTTTAGTTTTAAAAATTGGGGGTGGGAGGCTCCCAAGGAATATTTATGGGTCTGGGGGGCTGCTTCTAGAAGTGCTCAGCAAACTAGACTGTCAATCCTAAGGACTAAGATCCATTGCTGTGCCAAAGAGCAGCGGGGCTGGCCACCAGGCAATGTCAGAGTCCTCCAGGGTCACACGTGGTGATATTGGGGTGGGGTCTGGGGGGTCGCTCTAGGGCCAAACCTGGCAATGCTTGAGGATCATCAACTCTTAGGTCTGTCGGGGGCTCTATCACGGTTGGGCACATGAAAAGCATATGCTCTAACCCCTGTTCTATCTCTCCAGTCCCTCAAATCTCTCAAACAAGTGAAAAGTATCCTCTGACCCTGATATTATCTCTGCAACCACTCTGCCACTCCCTCCACCATCCCATCTCTGTTTTAGAACAAGTGAAACGTGTCTTTTGGCCTGGGCTGTGAGATACATAGAAGCATTTGGAAAATCTAGGTAGACTGTGCCCTCCCCTAACTGCTCGTGTGACTTGGCACTCAGCTGCACAAGCTCTGGGCTGTGGCTGGCCTAGCACTTTCTTTGCACATATCTCGAGCATGTGAACCTGCAACAGAGTGGGATGAGGAAGGCTTCCTTTGAATTTAGGAACTGCAAGTATCCAACCCAGGGCAGACCACTTGCAAGGTATGTTCTCAGAGTGTTGAGCCACATCCTGTCCCAGGTCAGGAATGGCTTTTATGGAAATGCGGGGGGTGGGGAGAGCAATCATGGAGAAATCTCTTCCCCAGTCATGCTCAGTTGATGAGAGTGACGGTCTGGCACATGTTCTTTTGGCTTCTTTCAAATAGATAAATACTTGCAGAAAATCTTTTTTGTACTTGTTCATGGATAAGAGATCATTTACGCTTCACATTCATACCAGAGACATACCATCTGATTTATGTTGTTTTAATTGAATGAACATTTATTGTTCATTCTATTTGAGAAAGGCCTGCCCAGGGAAAGAGCACTAACTACATACAGTAGGTTTTGAGAGGAACTGACATGCAACCTGGTGTGGAAGAACAGAGGCTTTGGAGTCAGGACTGGGTCTCTGTCCTGACACTTGCTGATGGGGTGACATGGAGAGATTCCTTAACTTCCCTGACTCCATTGCACCCTATAAAGCTTTCTTTGTGGGCTTGTTGTGGGAGTTAAATGAGGTAATACCCAAATGATCCCCAGTGAATTATGACATAGAGTTGGAGTATCACAGTTTAAAACACAAATAAAACAGCTTCAAAATTCATCATGGTGCTAAATGGTGTCAATACCGGATGGGGAGTACAATTCTAAAGCGCCTAAGATTTTTCCATGATGGGTGATGAGTGATTCTGAAAACTGGAGTGGTTCTGAGATTATTTATCAAAGCAGAGTGACTTTGGCTCTAGGGACAGAGGGGAATAAAAGGGAGAAAGAAGGCTTTGGGGGCCAGATTAAAAGACTCACTCTATCATCAAGTAATGCATTAGGAGAGTTCACATTAATTCTCATAAGAGTAGATACAGTTGGTGGACTACTCACAATCCGTCAAGTGAAGACAATGTAGGAGTAAAATAATCACAATCCAGGACACAGTCAAGTTATGCAGAGGCCCTTGTAGGACCAGAAATGAAGATGAATGCACTAGGGACTCAACAGTGACTTCCTTTCAGTGCGAACAAGTTTTATTTTGGTTTTGGTTTGGGGCCATATCCTGTACTGTGCAGGGATTACTCCTGATTCTGTGCTCCTGGTAGTGTTGAGGGGACCATATGTGCTGCTTGGGAAAAAATACAGGAGAGGTTGCATGCAAGGAAAGTGCATTAAACCCTGTACTGTCTTACCTCTCCAAATTCTAAGTCAATTCTTAAAGAACAAACTGACAGAACTTAGAAGGAGAAGTGGTAATATTTCATCATAAACATAAAGCACAGCCTGATTCTCTAGGATGGTATTTCCAATGGAGCTTTATTTTCCACATATGAAGTCCTAGATTTTACTTTTTTTTTCCTGTTTCTATTCTGTTTTGATTTTGGGCCATTCCTGGTAGTGATCAGGGGCTTCACCTGCTCAGTGCTTGGAATCATGTGTTCTAGGGATCAAATTCAGAGTTCACACAGACAAACCATGCAGTCTGGTCCTTTGAGATTACTCCTCAGCTCCCTTAATTTTGTTGTTGTTTTCTTTCAATTAGTGTGTGTGTGTGTGTGTGTGTGTGTGTGTGTGTGTGTGTAGGGGTGGGAGTTCACACCCAGTGATACCCAAGGGCCACACCTGGCAGTACATAGGGGGGCAAATGTGTACCAGGGATTGACCCATGGTTGACCTCATGCAAGGTCTTATCTCCTACACTTACCTTGGGCCCCTGAAATTTGTTCTTGATTCTCGTGTTGATCTAAAATATTTATACCGTCTGCTTGGCTAATGCTATGCCAGATCTCACCTTTTAAGAACTGTTTTTGAAATCTTGTCTTAAAGTTTAGACCCAGAAACCTGGAAGAATAGTGGCATTAGCTCCACTTCTGAGCTGGCTTCTCAAATTTCCACTGGACTGGTTCTACAACAAAGTACCCTGGAGGGCAGGGATTTCCCCATGGCATTCAATTCTGTTTGCACTGAAATGAATTGTGCTTTCTAGCCCTCCAGTAATAGCCTCCACAAATAGGAGACAGCTTAAAAGGCAGTCTCTTGTTAGACCTTAGTAGCAAGATTAATGGATACCAGGGTCCTGTGCTGCAGTGACTCTCAAATCTAATTTATCATTAGAATCACTTGCAGAATTGTTGATGCAGAGTCCCAGGCCAGAAAGCCTCTCCCACGGGACTCTGATCATCAGCCTGATCGGTAAAGGAACATGAGCTGAGAGCACAGTGATGACCAATGGGAGATGATTGCCAGCTGGCCTGAGAGTTGATGCTGAAAGGTGCACGTCATCCTGAGCACATATGAGGGGTTGAGGAGTGTGAGTCAGTGAGAATGACACAACTGCAGATATGTGAAGTCAGCAGAGAACAAAGTAGCACTCGCAAAGCATCAGAGACGAGCCCTAGCAGAGGGGCCTGTAGGCCTAGGGAACTTCCTAGTGCCTCCCTGCAGTTGGGCCATGCTCCTGTCTTTGCTTCCACAAGATACCTTGATCCTTGTCATAACCCTACCCTCACTACCCCCAACACTGCCCTTGATAATTCTCACCAGCAGAAGTTGATGTCCATGACTTACCACAATGGAAGAGGCCAATGATGAGAAGTCTAACAGCAGTTTCACCTCGTACACTAGGTGGCAGGAAGTAGCTGGATTCAAGGGACAGAAAGAGAGAACACTCTGGCTATTGAGTAGTTTCCTCAGTTATGAACTTGGGACAAGCTGGATGAAAGAAGGAAGGAGTGAGCCACTGCACAAATTGAAAGTACTGAGAGAAGATGGAAGAAACACACACACACACACACACACACACACACACACACACACACACATGCATGCACACATATGGACAAGTGCATGCACAGCAAAAGAGCAGAGCCTAATGGCTCTCATTCAAGGGAAATAATGCCTGCCTCTTCAGGGATTCCCAAAATTTCTGACAAGAGTCAACTTCAGACATGCCAATTTCTATAGAGAGTCAATCTGAAGTTATTAGGGGTCTCCAGACTGTGCCGGGATTTTGGATCAGTTGGGTCCATCCAAAAAACAGAGACCCCAGATGTTTTCAGAAGGGGTTGGGGCAAGCTGCTCTTTCCCAAAGGACTGATCAACTAAGCCTGGGGTCTTTCTGCACAAGGCACTTAAGGCTTCTAGCAGGAAAAACATTCAAGCCTCCTTGCCACTAAAACATGCATTAAAATCTAGATATTCATGCAGCCCAGGGTTGGCATTTCTCAGCATTGCATTTGGGGCATTGCTGAGCTCAGCCAGTCACCTCTAACTCTGTACTTAAACTCCCTGGTAGTAGAGCAACCCTGAATGCAGCGAGCCCAATGCTTGGACTAGAGAGACTTGAAATGGGTTTTAGTTCTGAAACAAAAAACTCAAGACCATGAGGCATACTGTCCCAAACTGGTACTCTTCACATTCTTACCCAGATTTATAAGTGGTCTGCATGCAATGCACCCTAGAAAAGGAGCAGCAAGGGGTAAGGGGTAGGGCAGTAGTATAGTGGATAGGGTCCTTGCCTTGCATGTATTCAACCCAGGTTATTTCACCAGCACCATATGCAGTCTCCCCGGGCCCCTTAGGAATGATCTCTGAATGTAGAGCCAGGAGTAAGCATTGCTGGTGCTGGGTGTGATTTTTAAAAAAAAAAAAAAAAAGAGGGATCTTGGAGTTTCTCAAAAACCTTTGTAGCATTTCCTCATCAGGCTTCTCATCATTCATTTGCAGAATGAACTCATATCTAGTAATACAGATGTCTCATGGAGTGTAGGTGGGTGCATTCATGCTGCAGACACTGGTACACCAGCAGGGTAAGTCTGACTTAGATGCCTTAGCAGGATTCCTTCAAACACGAGATAAATTCTGTTATCTCCAGAGTAAGTGGAGAGAGCAAAAGCCAAGTATCTTGGGTGAAGACACTACCAGGGCTAAAACTCATGCCTAGCATTTGTCCAAGCCATCCCCGGCACTGCATGGCCTCCCAAGTACTGGTGGTGTCCCTGAAGGGCCCCCGGCACTGCAAGTCCGCACCGCAGCAGTAGCATTGCATCCTTGGCCCTAGCACTGACCACTGTCCTGATTGGCCGAGTTCCTCTGCTTGGGAGAATCCCTCCAGGTACAAACAAACCCAAATGTCTTGTCCAAGGTCATGAATCTAGGATACGGGAAAGGGAGGAACTGAATCCTGTCCACTGGGAAAGACCACGGGGATGCCATGAAGGAGAGGGAAATAAAGTCAGGCTTTCTTCAAACAATCAAAAATATATATATAGACCAAAATAATATCCCAGTCTATGTGTCAGAATCTATCAGAAGTTTGAGGAATTTATCACAAAGTTTCTTGAGTCCAGAGATGCTGATGTATGAGTCTGGGGGTGTTGATGTATGAATTTTGGAGAATCTGAATTTGTTTCCGGGAGTCAGAGAACCACCCCTCAAAGAAACAGTGATAGGGTTTTAATCGTGAAAGTGACATGCCATTCCTGATCTGACGATGTCACAAATGGAACTTGTCTACCTCATGACAAATGACTTAATGCATGATATAAATGTAATCCACTAAAAAACAAAAATAAGGACTAGAGAGATGATAGTACAGGTATAGGGCATTTGCCTTGCATGCAGCTGCTTTGGCCTTGACCCTATTTTGGTCCCCAGCATCATATATGGTTTCCTGAGTGACTGCCAGGAGTGATCCCTGAGCACAGAGTCAGGAGTTGTCCCTAAGACTGCTGGATGGTCCCAGCACTTCCCCTGCCCCCCCCCAAGACAAGTGAAATAGAGGCCATGAATATGGTTAGATAGTAGAATACTTGCCTTGTATATGTGAGGCCCTGGGTTCAATCCCCAACAATGTATTAAAAAAGAAAAAAGTCCAATTTTGGGGCCCGGAGGAAAAGCACAGGAGCTTAGCATATCTGCAAGTGTATGGCCATGAATTCAAATGTCCAGGTTCCCATATGCACCAAGCATCAATTCTTTGTGCCAAGCAGCCCTGCTGTCTGAGGTGCTTGTTTGTGCACGTGCACACACAAGGCCCCGAGTTCAGTCCCCAACACTGCATGTCTCCCAAGCACTGCTGGGCATGACTCATAAAAACAAATAAACAAGCAGCAGCAACAACAAAAATCTAAGGGACTGGAGAGATAGTACAGAAGGTCGGATGTTTGCCTTGCACAAAGCCACTGGGGTCAATTCCCAGCACCCCATATGGTTCCCCGAGCCTCACCACGGGTGATCCCTGAGCACCAAGTCAGCCCTGAGCACCACTGGGTGTGGCCCAAAAAAAACAAAAGTGACCAGAAAATAAAAAATATTTGAACTGTCTCAGGTCCTTTGGAATTAAGGGAGAAAATTCATGGAAGAAGCAACTGAGTGTGCAACTCCCATGGGCCTTATGGGGTTTCCCATCTCAATGTGAAAATTTCCACCAAGAAATAAGAGGTCACACGCAGACCCACTGGTAAGCTATTTTATTTTTTAAAAATGTTATTGACATTCTGCGACTTACCATATTATTAATGATGGTTTCTTGTGTACATATTCCTACACCATACCCATCACCTGTGTACCTGGTGCTTTTAAATTTTTATGTGGTGCAGGGATCAAACCAAGGACCTTACCTATGCAATGAGAGTGCTCTACCACTGGCCGTATCCCTGGTTTTTGAGCCACGGATAATGAGAGGGAAAGGGACCAGAGAGATAGCTCAGTGGGGAAGGTGCTGTTTGATTCCCCAGTACCCCAATATAGTCGCCCAAGCCCCACCAGGAGTGATCCCTGAAGCAGAGCCAGGAGAAGCCCTAAGCATCACTGGGTGTGACTCAAAAACAAAAGAAAATTAAGAAAGAAAGAGAGAGAAAGAAGAAAGAAAGGAAGGATGGAAGGGAGGAAGGGAGGGAGGAAGGGAGGGAGGAGAAGAAAAAGATGTTAAGAAACATATCGCCTTTCAACATAGCGTCCAAACAATTTAAGTATTCTGGTTTTTCATAGTACTTTTTTTTCCAACATAGTGAATCACCATTGACAAAACTATAAAATATTTAAAGCGTGAGGTGATTGGTGTAATTTTTTATGCTATACTTTGTAAAAATAGTCCCACAGTCAAGTGGGGGATATATTTGATGCTGCCCCCACTGAGGACCGTGTGCTATGCCAACCAGCCATGCTGTGGTTCCTCTCAGGGTCTGAGAGAAACAACCCTTAGCTGGTGAGGACAGTAGAAAACATGGGAAATGATATGCCTGATGCACCTAGAACTGCTGGCAGGCTAGACCTGAATTCTCATGGAGCTGGTTTCTCTTTGTTTGTAAAAGATTATTTAGAAACACCAGGAAACTGACTGACATAAGAGTCTTGAACAGGAAAGTGAAAAATGACAAATTTAAGGTGACAAATGAGGACAACAGGGCAAAGTGAATGAGGAAAGAAGTCACGTCCTCTCCCTGCAGAAGGCTGACTGAACCATTTGCTAAGGGACTGGTTCTCCAGTGGCTTCAGGGCCAGCAGGGGGGTCTGCATCACCCACCTGGTGTCTTCCCTGCATGTTTGCACATCTCTCTCACTGACTGCCAGATGCTGAATTCCCATTACTTTGGCCCTAATGGTTCTCATCAGCAGTTTCCACAATAAGAGAGTTTAAATTCAGAATGTAGAGATCTGCCTGCAAATTAGAAGTCAGAAATAGAGCATAGAAGATAGTTGGAATGTAGTTCTTATCCTTACTAGCACTTCTTGCCTATTTTAGTACTTAATTTTTATCTTTATTAACTCATTTGGATGTTTCTAACTTCATAGAAAACATACAATAGTAAATATGACAATTCATCCTAGCATTTATAAATTTTATTTAAAAAAAATTATTCTGAACCTAGCAGATATCTCGGCACCTAAAAAGTTGCTTTTTTAAAAAAAAAGTTCTAAATAATATTAGCTATAGAAAGGATTTAGTGAAATGCATCAATTGTAAATTTGCTAACCATGAAGTGTGATTTTGAAAAATATTGCAAGAAATGTAAAAAAAAATCCCCTCAAATAAAAGGAGATCCTATGTGAACAGAATCCCAATGACATTGTATAAGACAGCTATAGCTATGTGATTCATTCGAATATGATTTAAAAAAATTAATAGCCAAATAGCAAATAGCCCTCCCGTTGATCGTCGATTTGCTCGAGCGGGCCCAGTAACGTCTCCATTGGAGACTTTGTTGTTACTGTGT
>JAOXYA010000025.1:51461736-51481543 GCA_028565675.1 Sorex palustris
GGAGGAATCGAACTCGGGTCAGCCATGTTGGCTGCGTGCAAGGCAAACGCCCTACTGCTGTGCTATCGCAGCCGGCCCATATACGTATAATATAAGCAGTATATAAACATATAAACGTACATATTACATATAATAATATACAATGATATATATAATATATAATATATAAGTATATATTATGGAGGTCGGCTGCCAGGTCTGGGTCCCTTGGGGTGGGGAGGGTTCTCACCCGGCCCCCTCTGGGGCACCCAGAGTGAAAACAGCCTTGTGTGGAGTCCGGTGGCATGGTTATGGGGACCTCATTTTATGCTCCCTTCCTGGAGAAGCAGCCGTGAGTTCTGGAGGGTGGCCAATGAGATTATCTGGCACCTGCACATGGTTGGGCTGAGCCTCACACATGAGTAAACATATTCCTGGACAGTGCGCCACTTTTGCAGCGGCGCGACACATCATAAGACACTCCCTAACCATTTTCCATAATTATGACGCCATATTTGATGGGGTTCAGATAGTAGGCAACAAATCATAGAGAAAAAAAAAATATATATATATATATATCCGGCAAGCTACGGAGAGAATGGCAAGCTACTCGCATGGCAGAGCCTGGCAAGCTACCTGTGGCATGGTCTATATGCCAAAAACAGTAACAATAATGGGTCTCATTCTCCTGACCCTGAAAGAGCCTCCAATACGGTCGTTGGGAAAGAGTATGGAGCACTGTCCTCCCATTGTTCATTGGTTTGCTTGAGCGGGCTCAGTAACATCTCTATTGTGAGACTTGTTACTGTGTTTGACCTATCAAATATATCACGGGTAGCTTGCCAGGCTTTGCCATGCTGGTGAGATACTCTCTGTAGCTTCCCAGGCTCTCTGAGAGGGGTAGAGGAATTGAACCTGGCTCGGCTGAATCCGCGGCTTGCAAGGCAAACGTCCTACCGCCGAGGCTGCTAAAATCTCAGGGCTGCGACAAATGGAGACATTACTGGCACCCGCTCGAGTAAATCGATGAACGGGATGACAATGATACAGTGATGTATTACATGTAGTCACGATCATGGTCCGCCCGTTATTCATCAATTTGCTCGAGCGGGCCCAGTAACATCTTCATCGTGAGACTTGTTGTTACTGTGTTTGGCATACCGAATACATTACGGGGAGCTTGCCAGGCTTTGCTGAGCAGGCGAGTTACTCTCGGTAGCTTGCCAAACTCTCCGAGAGGGGTGGAGGAATCAAACCCGGCTCGGCAGGGCTGGCTGCATGCAAGGCAAATGCCCTACTGCTGTGCTATCGCTCCAGCCCATTATATGTAGTATATATAAATGTATATGTGGGTATGTGTGTGTGAGTGTGTGTGTGTGTGTGTATAAGCACTATATTCAGTTCCAGGGATCGAGCTAGAGCTGGCCACCTGCATACTCCCTGTATCTCTCTGGTCCTATAGTCACCATAAAAAGGGCAAACAAACTGAATGACTTAACAGGTATTTATTTTCTCACGATCTAGAGAATGTCTTCCGGTTTTCAAGGTCGGTACCATCATGTACTCCTTCATTCTGATGTCAAAACACGTTTTTTGTATTAGGTGAAGTTTCAGCTTCAGCACTTGTGACTTGTCAGAGCAGAAACCATGACTTGGGTCATGCAGCTGACAGGATTGGATTATTGAGAATTTGAAATGTTGCACAGTCTTGTGGTGACTGAGGAAATGATGTTTTGTGATTCTTTTGGTTTACCTCTTCCTAACGGGGAGCATGGAGGTGGGGACACTGTGCTGGGATTTTGCTTTTGAGTTCTGATCTCCTTTGTGCTTTGAAGTTGCTTCCTGGAGAAAACCAGTGCACAATAGCTAGCTGCTATGAGTTTCCCCAGTACCCATCCTTCCAGAAAGGATATACAATAACTGTCAGGAACATTTCACACCTGTCCAGAGAGCAAAGCACACACTTTAGGAAACAGAAAAGAAGTCCTTGAAAGTTTCTAGAGAGCTTTAGCTGGAAGGAAGTAATTGATGAGTGTAGAGCATAAATAGGGGGGCACCACAAAAGCACAATGTCTGCACAAATGTTTCTAAAAGAGCCCAAGACTTGAAAGGCAATGAGTTTTTCAGAAAGAGGTAGGTGTCAAGTTTTCAGGGAAAAAAAATTTTTTTTTTTTAGGCAATGTGTTTTAAATGTTATTTGACACTCAGATGCAAAAGAAAATCTTGCATTTGTTATGGTAATCCACTTAATCCATCAATCAGCTTCATCAATCATTAAGAGTTGTCGCACAATACATAATGCCAATAACAATGTTTTAGCAATTTGAAAAGGCTCCAGTTTTGCTGGAGAATATTACAAAGAGCAGACAAGGCATCTAGGAAGATGGAAAATTCAGCTGGAGTATTTCTCCACAGACTCAAATTCCTAAAACAATTCCTTATTACATTAAGGGCATCAAGGATCATGGCAGATTGTAAAATCAATCCGGGCAGCCTTGGAGTCTCAATGGTGAAGGATGGTACCTAATTCTCGGTGCTATCTTGAGCACCATCCAGAAGCCTCTTGACAAATGTTCAGGTTGAAGTTTTGCCCAGTAGTTCCTCTGCAATACTATAGGCACAAAGTCTCTCAAACTTTTCCATGTGTGAACCTCTTTGATGAGGTGAAACCCTCCAACCATCTGCCCTACCTGTTTGCTCTGACCACAAGGGAGAGCGTTTGCTTTTGCTCTCTGTTCAAGATTTTGATGGATGATGAGTTTGCAGCAGTCCAACTGCTCTGAACAAAGCCCACATCTCCTTTTTCTCTTTTGAGCTGATTGGGGAACAAAAATGTGTTTCTCATTATTTGATCTGTTTTAAAATGTGAGTTCCTGCTGAGGTTCATTGCTTTGGGGATTGCTAGGTATTTCATCTTAGACAAGACTGGCTCTTCCCTAAAGTTAAATAATGGCAGTTTGTCTGAAGACAGGAAACTATGATGTATTTGGCTACATGTAAAGGTTCAATCAGATATTGATATTGGGAAAATACTTTCCTGTTTTTAAGCATTTGTAATTCTCTTACATGGTTGGTATGTGTATATAGTTTATAAGTGTGTATGTTTGTGTGTATAGGTGGGGGTATTAACTGGAACGTCATAGTGACTAGCAGGATGGACCAGTGAAAAGCCCATCAAGCCAACGAAAAAGAACAAGCCTTGTAATCAGAAGGTCTGATTTCAACCCTGAGTTTTTCTAATAGCAGCTAGTGATTAATCCAGGGGCCAGAGAGATAGTACAGTGGGTAGAGTACTTCCCTTGCAAGTGTGACTGATCTGTTCAATACCTGGGTTCAATCACTGACACCACAAAGGGTCTCTCCACAAAGGATCACTCCGTGAGCGCAGAGCCAGGAGTAAGCCCTGAGCACCCCTGGGTATATCACCAGAACAAAACAAAGCAAATTTATTCAGGGACCAGATAAAAAATAGAATAGAAGAAAGGCGCTTGCTCCAAGTGACCTATCTCTGCTCAGTCCCAAAGCACGTCCAGAGTCATTCCTGAGTGTGGAGCAGAAGCCCCCCAGCACTCACTCTCCACCCCCCACCACAAGAAATTAAATGTATCTTAAGGAGACTTACTTTCTACCAGTGGAAATAACTAATGTAGGCTACTTCTTAGAACTGGTGTGAAGACTCAATGAGATACTGAAGGTTCAGTGAGGGACCCCTGGCCCATCATAGGTATCCAGTAAATGATGTCTCTAATTACCCTTCTATGCCATGGAAGGAGAGTTTGCATTACGAACACTGGGCTGTGTCCAGCAAACATCCCTATTCCAGAAAAAGACATTTATAATAAAATTTTATGGCGAAGGACTCTCTCTGGTCAGCATGGGATAGAACTGATTAACACTGATTAATCAGTGTTGTGACCCTGACCAAGTCACTTAACCTTAGTGACCTCATTAAAGAAACATCTCCTGAGTTCCTGCTTACCAGCTCCAGGCAGGGCATGGGGTCGGCTATGCTAGGGCAGCCAGACAAATTCCGACTTTCCTTCTAGGGTTGACTTGGGCCTCCAGTGAGGTGTGCCTGTGAGAGTACTTGGTAAACTAAAGCATTATCTAAATGCACTGCTGTGGCCCCCAGGCAGAGGCAACGTTAACTCTATCCCATTCACGAGGTTCAAATGCAAACTCTCCATTCCTGGGCATTCAGTGGAGAGCAAACACTTGCTGTTTGGCTTCAGCATCGACTGGAAAGCAAACAGTACCTTTCCAGCTGCTTTACTCACACTCTGCTCTCTTCAGAACAAAGCTGGGCCCTCGAAGAGCTTCCTGCTGGGTGTAGAGAAAAGATGCTGGATTCCAAACTGAGCCCCAGCTCCCAGGGCCTTTAAGGATGGGGTCAAGTGAGACATTAGAACAAGGAACCCCTTTACTTGGCACTTAATTAAGGGATTGGCTTCATTGGTACCCCTGAAGCAATCAGAGATAATCCCAAGAGAAACACCTGTGACCAGGTCACTGTGGTGGTGTTAGTGTCGCCAGAGAGAGGGGGAGGGTGGCTGAGGCCTGTGGCTGGTCTGGGAAGTTCCTTCCAGCAGCATGACTTTGATGTTATCTTTTAATTCATGCAAGTTTTGTTCTTGGAGCTGGAGTGATAGCACAGCAGGTAGGGTGTTACATGCCTTGCATGCAACAGACCCGGGTTAGATTCTTCTGCCCCTCTCGGAGAACCCAGCAAGCTACCGAGAGTATCTTGCCGGCATGCAAAGCCTGGCAAGCTACCCATGACATATTTGATATGCTAAAAACAGTAACAATTAGTCTGACAATGGAGATGTTACTGGTACTCGTTGGAGCAAATTCAATGAACAACTGGAGGCCAGTGCAGTGCTACAGTGTTTCTTCTTGGAGTGCCTTTCACTTCCCTTCTCTTCATTCTCCTCCTGACTTCTCCAGCCTTCTTTCCTCAGTCTCATTGTTCCCGCCCACAAATCCCACATCTGCCTTGGTGATAAGAGCAAAACCCTTCTCAACCTGGACAACTAGACAGACCTTCCTTCCTAGTGCCAGATAAACTCAACCTTGTCCCCCTGCTCATTTTTGTCTCTGTTCTCACCACTGCCCTGATAAAGCTGAGATCTTGGTGACACTTCCATCCTGCGGTTCTTCCTCTCTCCTCAGACCTCTAATATAATATGCTTTTTTTTTCCTTTTCGTTTTTTGGTGGGGAGAGGGGGATGGGGTTTGGGGCCACACCTGGTGGTACTCAGGGGCTGTTCCTGTCTCTGTGTGCAGCAGTTCCTTTATCCACCCATCAGTTCTTGGCACTTGAGTTGTTTCCAGATTTAAGCTATTGTAATAGCTCTGCAATGAACAAGAATTCTGTGAGGATTTTATGTAATTCATTTGTAGTTTAGTGAAGCAGAATACTTGTATTTAAAGACATTTACTTAGAGAACTATGAGGAGAGAGAAAGAGGGGGAAGGAGAGAAAGTGTGTGTGGGAAAAGAAAGAGAGAGAGAGAGAGAGAGAGAGAGAGATGTTCAAGAGAGAACATGGAATTTTCAGATGGGATTCTCCAGAGTGGAAAAGTCATGTGTGAAAAATTTGAAATGCCTGATTCTTTAATCTTCACCAAGTCCTCTGAGGTTGATACTCAGACTGTACTCATGGCACCCGAAGCCTTTGGAAATGAAGGAATTTTCCCAAGCTCTTAGCCAAGATACCAGGATCTAATTCTGATCCCCAAAGTTTGTGTTTATGAACAGCTAGAGTAATACTCAGATTCAGCCAGTGGCTATAGAAGACTCGTGACTGGTCTTGAGCCCGGGTGTGTCTCTGTGCATCTGTGAACTCAGCGCCAGAAGTTCAATCCCCAGCTCTACTTCACATGCCAAGTGTTATCCGAGACTCTGCTTTTTGGGCCCCTGGAACCACAATACAAGGTGTGACGTCTGACTTACCACAACTAGGTTTGTAAGAGCACAAGTTCAGTGTGTGGGCCCCAACATGCACATCGGCAAATGCCAAAACTAAGCATTTAGTTCCCAGTCACTAAAACAAGAGAAATGGAAGGGAAAGAAAAAGAAAGTCACACAATAGAAGAAAAAACTGAGACAGACAGACACCAGTCTTATCTTTGCTTCCTCCTAAATTTGAGGGAAAAGTATAGGATTTTTTTTTCTTTTTGGGTCACACCCGGTGATGCACAGGGGTTACTCCTGGCTCTGCACTCAGGACTTACTCCTGGCGGTGCTCAGGGGACCATATGGGATGCTGGGAATCGAACCCGGGTCGGCCGCTTGCAAGGCAAATGCCCTACCCGCTTTGCTATTGCTCCAGCGCCCCCTCTCTGTTTTTTTTAAATTATTTTCTCATTGATTTATCATTGGTTTCAGTATTATAGAATTTTAGGTGTTGAGTTTCAACCTTCTATACATAATTGTTCCCACTTCTCCCACCATACTCCCAGTGCTGTCCACCACCAAAAAGACCCTCTGCTCATTCTTCCTGCCCCTCCCGCTTCTCCTCTGGCATCACTTTTCCCCTTCTCTCTCTGGCATCAGAGTAGTTTTCTCTGAGTCTTGGAGCAACTTTTGTTTTTTTACCAGTTGTTTGCTTTGGCCAACTTATGCCCTCAGGTAATTCTCACTACCTTCCCTTTGGTCTAGGGAGATCTGTCCCATCCTGATGTAGTCATAAGTATGCTCTTGAATTTTCTTTTTTTTTTTTTTAATTTTCTGGTTTTTGGGTCACACCCGGCGATGCTCAGGGGTTACTCCTGGCTCTGCACTCAGGAATTACTCCTCGCGGTGCTCGGGGGACCATATGGGATGCAGGGAATCGAACCCAGCTCAGCCACGTGCACTCCCGCTGTGCTATCGCTCCAGCCCCTTTTGGTTGTTTTTGTTGTTGTTGTTGTTGTTGTTGTTGTTTGCTCTTGAATTTTCTTAGGACAGTGCTTCTTAAACTTTTTTTAGTCTGTATGCATATCACCTGGGAATCTCTTTAAAATGGTCCAGATGATTCATGATGGGTTGCCGTTTGTTTCCACTAAGCTCCCTCGTGTTGTTAATACCCCTAGTATGTGGGCCACACTTGGAGTCGTAAGGCCTGAGGAGGAAAGGTGGCCTCATTTCTCTTTCATCTGAGTCACCAGGCTCCAGGCTTACAGGGACCCTGTGGGTGCTCTTCCCCCACATTGCCATCAATTCCACTACCCGCAGAAGTTGTATTGCCAATGGTCCCCTCCTCAGCATTTCCACATGATCCAATTGGCATGGAATCCTGTTTCACTCTTCAGCCTGAACAAGATAATAGAAACCAGTGAAGGTCTGGTTGCTTTTTGGTTCAGACTGCTAGAATTTAAGAGAACTTTACTACCTTTCCATTCTTCCCCTAAGGATACTGAAGTCCTCTAAAACTCTCTAACCCAGTTCCATAAAACTCATCTTTAAATTGTCAGGATTTATTTATTAACTCACAGATTCTGTGAATCAAGAATCCCCGGGTAACTTAGCTGGGTGGTTCTGACTCCTGGTCTTTTTCAAGTGCGTACAGAAGAAAGATCATAGTATAAAACAATATTGGTAATAATATTTTACTACTCTAAAAATTAAATAACAAAAATATTTGGGGTTTGGGGCAACACCCACTGATGTTCAGGGATTACTACTAATTCTGAGCTTAAGGATCACTTTGGCAGGGCTCAGGGAACCATATAGGGTACTGGGGATTGAAACCAGGTCAGCACATGCAAGGCAGATACCCAACCTGCTGTGATATCTCTTTGCCCCCCCCAAAAAAAATTTAACTAACAAAATTAAGAGATGGACTGGTGCTGCTGTTGTCTGCAGACTTGACTGGGATCCACGCCATGACAGGTGCTTCACAAGGTGGCAGACAGAAGCTTCCACCCTAACTAGTGCCAACAGACTTCATCCCCTCAGCACTTTTAGGAGGACTCCTCAGGTATCCTCAAGTAAAATGAGTGTCAAGGAGAAAGAGAGCCAATAAGCTACTACCGTGCCATTAAAAAAGATTGAGTTGTCATGCGGAAACCAGAACACAGGCTTTACATGCACAAGATTCTTCTGCCTGCACCACATGATGCCCCAAGCACCTATGAGCACTATAGGGTGTGACCCCGAAACAAAACAAAAAGAGGCAGTCATGTCTTCTTGGAACAAAATGATGATACCTTGAGGTATTATGTTAAGTGAAAAAGTAAGAAAGTGAAAGACACTTGTCAGGTGGGTTCACTTGTGTGGAGAATGTAAATTGGCCAAAGCAAATAACTGGCAAGAAACAAAAGTCGCTCCAAGACTCAGTGAAAACTATTTTGATGCCAGAGGGATAAGGGGAAGGGGCAGGAGGAATGAGCAGAGGGTCTTTTTGGTGGTGGACAGCACTGGGAGTGTGGTTGGAGAAGTGGGAACAATTACAGATAGAAGGTAAAGCTTGACACCTAAAATTCTATAATGCTGAAACCAATGATAAATCAATGGGAAAATAATTTTTTAAAAAATAGAGAGCGGAATGAGAGAGAGAGTGAGAGTGCAGGAAGGAAGCTCAGTGACTTTATGCCCTAGTTTCAGATGTCAGACACAATCACTTCTGCTTTGCCTGTCAAACGAGTCACTAAGTCCAGTGAGCACTCAAAGGAGAGGGTTATGATTTTGAAGTAGTCTCAGTGAATTTATGGACATAGTGTTTGTTTTGAGGGGTGGGTCACACCCAGCTGTGCTCAGGGCTTACTCCTGGCTCTGTGTTCAGAGATCACTTCTGGCAGTGCTCCGGGGACCATATTGAGTGCTCTGGGATCAAACATGGGTTGGCCATGTGCAATGCCCTACCTGTTGTACTATCTCTCTTTAATAATAGAGAGATTATTAAATCTCTTTAGGCCAACTTTTTTGTTCCACACTATTCACCAGCGTCCAAGGCAGAGAGAAACTCACTTGGCCCTGCTCTTAACCACACAGGTTTCTTTCTTTGAGCTGAAGTGCTGGCAGCTGGCTCCCTTGAAAGCCTGGCTTTTGGGGAGGAAGTGGGGTTGCAGGGTGGGGGAGCTTTCACCAGGAAGTGCTATTTCTGCTGAGCTACAAAGGAAACTGACAAGTTGTCTGTTCAAGTACCACAGATCAGTTCAGGTTAAAGTACTTGAATCTCCTGGGAAACAGAAAACCTATTTAATTCTATAGTAGACTCTGAACTTTGTATTGTTGTGGTTGTCGTTATTGATGATGATGTAGTAAAAATGTCTGGACAAAGATAGTATAGGCTAATATTATATATTTATATCGTTAAATAATCAAAGAAAGCCTTTATAGTTCCCTCTGTTTTCACTGCAGGTATTTAGTCTTCCTGCAGATCAAAAGGGATCTCTACCACGGCCGTCTCCTTTGTAAAACATCAGATGCCGCCTTGTTAGCAGCTTATATCCTTCAAGGTAATGACTTTTGACAGGATAAATTCGCTTTTCATGCTACATGCTGATTACATTATTTCCATTACCACAGATGCCTACTTCTCAGATATAAACAGTGTCTAACTTGAGGCAGAGTACAAGTTAAAGGAGTTTGCTTGGACTCTTAGACCCCCCCAGATCACTAACTATTCAATTTTAAACTTGCTATCAGCCTCCTTCAAGCCATTCTGACTACATTTGGGAGCCTTTTCCTGCGCTTGTGGTCAATAAAATTATTGCAACTCCGGAAAGTAATATTTTCTTTTTCCCTTATGCAAATCTCAGATTTGTGGAGCAAATCAGGGGCGACCCTGTGCTCTCTTCAGATACGACCACTTCTCCTTTCATGAACTACTGGGGGCTTCTGAACGCCGGTCCTTTGTTTTCCCCTAGTCTTTGGCCCTGAAACTGCCACTGAATGAATCATTTTAGACCATCATGTTAAAATCAGGATGTTTCGCTCTTTCCATCAAAGAATCGGAAGTCTGTGAATTCCAGGATGCTATTTTGTGAAGAAAAATTGGAAAATGCTTGCCAAGAAGAAACTAAAGTTCTCTGGCAAGAGAAATATCACAGCTGCTTTAAAGATGTAAAAGTCAGACCATTGCAACTTTCATTTCTGAGACTTCTGTTTAAAAAAAAAATCACCTCAATAGGAAGCTGGTCTAAAGGTGCTTGCCAACTTTAGAGCATCCAAAGGTGCTTCTTCAGTTTCAAAATATAAACATCATAAACAACCCCCTGGCTCAAGGTCACTGCAGACCTTAGGCCCAGGGAAGCCTTTAGTCTACTGCTAAATGATAGAACTTTCCAACTTAGAGGTCCAGGGAGTAGATTCTGCCAGTTACTGGGTCTGCTGGGCCAGGAGGCACATCTCTCTCTTACTCTGTACTATAGACTAAGACTGAACCTCTCCACTGCCTGTGGCTCTCACTCAGGGCAGAGAAAGGACAACTGCAAAACAGTCCTAAACTTTCTGCCATCCTCCCTTGCCACACAATCATGGTGTTTTCACATGATGAAACACTTCCTATGGCAACCACCACTGAGGTCCCTTATCAGAGATCTCTGGCTTTGGGGGTGAGCCCCCACTCTTCAGCCTTAGGATCCATCTCCTGAACTCCGGGACACCTTCTGATGACAGCTAGTCTTCCCACTCTCCCATCCTCTCTGAGGGGCCTCCATGTCTATTTTCAGTTGTATTTATTTGCTTTCACTTGGACCAACAGTGGAGTTCTGAAATTGTATTGTGACTCATTTATCAATTTTCTGTGTCCCTGTTAAATATCTTCAAAATATTATATAGGCTTCTGACCTATCTTGGGCCCCAGAGGCTGTGTCTTCCCCAATAGACGCTGCGTCTTGTGTTGCCCGTCACAGGCGAATGGCTCCTGGTCCCTCTCCCTGGGCTTGGCTGTGTGAGGAAGAGGCTGGAGGTTTCTGCACTCTCGTTGCAGATTTACTGGTGACCTCAGAGCTCAGGAACGCTCCTACCTCCCATCTTAGACTTGCTATCAACCCTGTGTGCACAGAAAAAATCCAGGGTGCTCATGCCTTTGTGGGGCGCATGGCATCTCTCACTGACCCATGGCCACACTCTGGAGCCCCTGCTTCTGTGTCAGTCCAGGACGTGCTTTGGCTTTTCCTCTGTGTGCTCATCTCCTGTTGCTGTGCCATTAACCTCTCTCCCTCATGGTTTTCTTCTACTTTTCCTTTCTGCAAGTGGAGATTGGAGATTATGATCCAGGGAAGCATCCTGAAGGTTACAGCTCCAAGTTCCAGTTTTTCCCGAAACATTCAGAGAAGCTGGAGAAGAAAATCGCAGAGATTCACAAGACAGAACTCAGGTATGTGGCACCAGTTCAGGCCCAGGAACTTTGTCTTGCCCACAGCTCAACAAACTGGCTCCACAGCTGAGCAAACTGGCTTCCTCTGCTCACTCAGACCTGAACAGCTGCAGTCTCTGAGCTAACCCTTCAGTAGCTGGGCTGAGGTTTAAAGACAAGAGAGAAGGGCATAAGAGATACTTAATAGTGCTTGCCTTGTACATGGTCCATCACCTTTGACCACAGCACCACATATGGTGCCCTGAGCACCACCAGGGGTCACTGCTGAGCACAGAGCCAGGAACAATCCCTGAGCACTGCTCAGTGTTCCCCCTGCCCCCCACACAAAAGAAAAACGGAATAATCCCAGAGATGTAGTTGTTCCATTAAAATAAACAAGGAAGAAGCACGAACTGGAGAAAAGGAAAGAAAAACATAAAAGGAGTAACAGGAGTGAGGGAAGAGAGAAAAGGTTGAGTGTGGATGTGAAAATGGGCAAGGTTCCACCGCCAGCCTGCAGGAGCATGACAGCTGGCTCCAGGGACCATGAGGAGGCTGAGTCATACATGCAGGGGTGTCTGCACCCTTCACACAGCCCCACATCCTGTTCCAGGAGATGGAGAAGAAGAGGGGAAAGCTCCAACCTTGCTCTCTCCAGCTTCTCTGGGTTTCCCTAGATGATGCTAAATCCCATGAAATAGTATCGATCCATGTTTTCCCCCCACAAAAGCAGGTACAAATAAACAACGCTGAATAAAGAAACAAGGGCTGTAATATGTCCATGGTCCATGTTGTGTTGCCCGCTGGAGCTCAGATTTCCCAGTCCAATAAAATCAAGGCAAAGTTCCATGTCACACAGTAATAGCACAAAGCAGACCATCCTTTTAATACATCACAGCATTTGTCATCTTTAAAAATTAAAGTGTTCCCGAAGAATAGCCGAGATAAGTACCAGGAGGTTCACTCCATGGCTTGGAGGCCAGCCGCACATGCTAGGGGGGGAAAGGCAGCTCAGATAGAGAAGGGAGCACCAAATAAAGGTGTTGGGAGGATCCTCTCAGAATTGGAGATGCATGCTGAAAGTAGACTATAGACCGAACATGGTTACCACTCAATGCAAACAACAGCACCCAAAAGGAGAGAGAGAACAAAAGAGAATGCCCTGCCACAGAGACAGGGTGGGATGGGGGGATGGGGGGTGGGAGGGATATTGGGATCGGTGGTGGTAGAAAATGGGCACTGGTGGAGGGCTGGGTACTCGATCGTTGTATAATTGAAACCCAAGCACAAAAATGTGTAAGTCTACAACTGTACCTCATGGTGTTTCACTAATAAAAATTTTTTAAAAATGGGATGTGACATTATCCTATTTACATCTCAAGTGAATTGTATGTCTCATTACTGAGTGAAGCACGGATGAGAGCGGGGATAGGGAGAGAGCAGGAAGGCAACTGTGGTGACCGTTCTGGAACTGGGTCTGGGAGAACATGGTATAGGCAAGTACCAGAGGAGGGAAGCCATTCCAGTAGCAATTTAAGAGAGAGAGGTGACCAGGCTTGCTTGCTGGTGATTTGGAAGAGTGAGAGAAGGGGGAATCTAGGATATCTAGGTATTTTGAGTGGACAGTGGGCCATTCGTGGGGATTGGGAAGGAGAGAAGTTCAAGAATTGAAATTTAAATGTGAAGTAAGACATCCAATTGGAGGACTTGAGTAACAGGACAGTGATAATACAGTCTTGAATGCAGCCAGCCTCGGTTTCAATCCCTGGCATCCCTTTTCGTCCCCTGAGCACCACTAGGAGTAAGTTCAGAGCCAGGAGTAACCACTGAGTATGATTAGGTGTAGCCTAGCCATGTCCCCACTCCTCTGCAAAAAAAAAAAGGGGGCACCCATGTGAAGTCCGTACAATGGGGTTTTCCTGTACAAATTAGAAAAGAATCTAGAGTATAGATGTCATCTGTTGAGTGGAAAATATAGAGGTCAAAAAGAGAAGAGTACACTCACAGAGGAATAGAGAAGATGTGGTCAGACAGCTGGAAGGGAAAACCGAGAGTGTGGCTCTTGCCAGCCAAAAGCAAGAATATCTTCAACAAGAGTGACCGACCGTCCTGATTGCTGGCGTATGGTGGAATGAGGAAAGAAAAGCATCTGTTGACTTTGGCAACATAGAGCTCCTAAGAGACCTCAATGAGGTTTTCTTGGAATGAAAAGAAATCATGTTGGCATGAGTTAAGTCGTAGATGAGAAGTGAGGATATGGAGAGAACATAGCTCCCGAGAAGTTTGCCTCTGAAAAGGGAGTATCGGAATAGTTTAGCAGCTGGAGGGGGTTATAGGGTAAGGGGAATGTTAATTACCATTTTTAATGTCTAAAACCCTGAATGCCTATTAATTTCACTGTCAGCTTATTTAGCATGGAAATCTATTATAAGGTTCTAAACTGACATTGTGTGCTGTGCCATAATGTGATTTTCAAATAACTACTTATCTCAACATACAGGAGTGAGCCTTAGTGCCTGTCTCCTCCAAAAGCCTGGCACAAAGTAAAGAGGGCCCAAGTCTTCCCCACCAAGCCCCACCTGGGCCTTGCACAGAGGCATCTCCAGTGCAGACTAGACCCCCGCAGGTATACCCACTCCCACCTGGTTCTCTGTGAGGTTGAGCCGTGCTGCCAACTGGGCTCTCTTCTTCCCCACCAGATTGTGCTGTTGAGCAAACACTTTCTCCAACTCTTCTAACTGCTCCAGGTTGAACATAGTCCGAACTCTCTTTTGGGGTTTTTCAGTCTCCTGAAGGTTCTGGGCGAGGGCCCAGTGAGGGGGGCTCCAGAGACCTGGGCAATGAGCCAGCTCCAAGCCTAGAGAGCAACCAGCAGGAGGGAAGGTTAGTGAGCATCCTTGCAGGAGAGAACCAATACGTGGCCAGGCAACAGAGCAAGACGCAGAGTAGGAAGAGAGTGCAGAGAAATCAAGCAAGTGAGAAAGAAGGGCTAATGTTACATGCCGCCTGCCTGCCTCTGTTGTTCTCCTGCTGAGAGGTCTAACCCTGGCTCTCAGAGGCTTGCCACTCTCCTTGCCCTCCGCATCTTTCCTTGACAACTTAAGAAATCCCATAGGAGGCGCAGAGAAGGGACTCCTTGGATTCACACCTTGTCAACATTCAGCAAAGACCTTTTTAATGCCTTTTATGCATTAGGCATGGTTCCAGGACAAACAGAAAAATCTCTATTTTTTTAAGGGATAATACATTAAAGACTGGGTAAGTGTCCAAAAGTGCCTCTCATTTGTGTGAAGAATAAATCAGGGAAGGATCAAGGTCAGTGTATGCATATGGGAGTGGAGGGGTGGGGGGAATAACTTTCAGCTTTATACAGGGTCACCACCTCACTGAGGTGATATTAAACAGGGCCACTATATAGCTTATACTGTGAACAAGGGCACCCAGCAGAGGGAGTTAAGTGGAATGTGAAATACTGCCCACATTCTTTGGGCCAATTCTGATGGTGCTTCTCTGCCTGGAGAAGGGAGTGTCCTATCCTAACCCATAAGAAGAGACTGTTCTGCCTACCAAGCCAGGAGCCAGTGGAGACAGAGTGCCACCCGCCAGGGACAGTTCCTGAGACATAACTTGAAAGGGAGGTGGAAGCAGGCCGACACAGTCTCCACAGAGCGAGGAGAGGCAAATGTGGGGTTATGACTCCAGAGGTCTCATCGGCCTGGGGAGGCTTCAGCACTGCGGGCGTCTACCTGTAAAGGGTAAGACGCAGAGCAGGCTGCTCAATAACCCAATCACTGAGCTCACAAGGCTTATGGTGAGCATAAGAGCAAAAGACAAGAAGCAGTGGGGTCTGAGTAAATGATTGTGGTCATCCTTGGAGTGGACCACTCTGTGGTGTGAGAAGGCCGGAACTGATAAGAAAAAATATATATACAAGATAAATGAACAGTAGAGCCATATGTCTTATAAGTGGGAGAGGGAAAAATACACCCATATATACATATGTGTGTTTAGGCATTAAATATACATAAAGTACTACTGGAGCAATAAAACTAATCATTAGCTGCTTCCTGGGTTGCATAACCAGGTCATTGGGGGCAGGAGTGCTCAAAGAAACTTTTTTCCATATGTCTTTAGTAAACCTCTTGACATTTGAATGGTGTCGATGTAATTTCCATTCAAAGCCTCCATTACTTACAAGGGGTAAGAAAGGTGCTTGCCTTGCACTTTGACCTGGTTCAATGCCTGGCACCACATACGGTCCCCTGAGCACTCCCAGAAGTGATCCCTGGGCACAGAGTCAGGAATAAGCTCTGAGCACCGCCAGGTGTGG
Source organism: Sorex palustris (assembly GCA_028565675.1). Taxonomy (NCBI): domain Eukaryota; kingdom Metazoa; phylum Chordata; class Mammalia; order Eulipotyphla; family Soricidae; genus Sorex; species Sorex palustris. Next base: position 51,477,332 of record JAOXYA010000025.1, read on the forward strand.
CTAAAGAAAGCAAAAATCTATCTCTAAAATGAGATAGCTAAGGACTAGAGAGATTGCAGGAGTTAAGGCACTTGCCTTGCATTGACCAGTACAATCTCTTGCACCTCATCGGGTCCCCTGAACACCACCAGGAATGGTCCCTGAGCACAGAGCCAGGAATAGCCTTTGAGCACTGCCAGGTATGGCCCCCAAAACAAAGGATGGGGTAGGAGAGAGAGAGAGAGAGAGAGAGAGAGAGAGAGAGAGAGAGAGAGCACATAAAGAAGTAAGCTGCAAGTGCCCAGACATAGGGGGAGTAGGAAAAAATGAGGGTCGGGGTGCCTAGTGGCTCTTAGGTGCAATGGGATGATTGAGCACTGGGTAGGAAGCCCAAAGTTCCTCTCCAACACAGGTGGGTGTGAAGAAGACTCAGCTAAAAGGTTAAAGGGAGCCCAGGGAGTAGGCAGTTTTGTGAGTAGGATCCAGGTACAGGATGGTAAGACTTGCATTAACTCCTGTTCTCATGCAAGGGGAGGCACTGACCTTATAGATAAGCCAACACAAAAAATCAGCACAAGCTTCTTGGCCAGGAGAAGAAAGCTAAATTCCCACAGGGATTTTAAGTGCCTGAGGTCAAGAAGGCCTTAAGATCCAGTTCTGAGAGCCTAGAAGCCAGCAAGCTCAGAAACGCTGGGTGTGGGGCCTAAGTTTGGGGAGACATTGGCGGTGGAGGCGGTCACCAGGCCTGGAGCGCTGACCACCTCCTGCTAGCGGCTCCTCACTGACCGGCTCCAGCGCAGCGTCGGTTTCCCACGGAGTCCAAAAGGTGAGCGGCTCTGACAAGAGTCTGCGCCGCCAAACCTTTATCCGAGCAGGCAAGGGACACGGGGCAGGGAACGCGGAGGTCAGTAGCAGGGCTGGGTTCCCGGGCAAACCAACCCAGCGCCGCTGACCTCTGCAGTCTTCTTCCCCGGGGCCACCCGCATAGCTGACCGGCCGCTGCCCGCACACACGCGCTTCTCCCACCTTAGCCGCGAGCGTGGAACTTGAGGCCGGGCAGACCTTTTGTAAAACCCGACCGCGTTTGGTTTTCAAGCCCGGGGGACTTCTCTTCCGTACCCCTGGTGGCGAGCGCAGCCCGTCCCCCCTACCTGTGACACCGAGACCGCAGACGTGAGCCAGGCGCAGCCCCAGCAAGGGGCACCCGGGGCCCGGCGGGTAGAGACCCAGACCCAGGTAGGCGGGCAGCGCCGGGGCGGGAGCGCAGAGGGCAGCGGTCCAGGGACCCGCGGCGCGCGCGCGGGGGCCTGGCCGGGCCAGCAGCGCCTCGACTGAGAAGGAGGACTCGAGGCGTCGGGGCCGGGCGCTCGGGGCCGGGGCTGCGGGGGACCCCGGGGGCTGGGCCCGGACACCGCGCGGCCCCGCAACGGGCATGGCAAAGCCCTTCACGGACGCACGCAGGGCGGTGCGGGAAGGCGCGGGGGCCAGTGAGGATCTGGCGCGACGGAGCGAGCCGCCCGGGTCCCCAGCGGGGCTTAAATCGGGCGGGGCGGGAGGGGCGAGGGGGGTCCGAGGGACTCCGAGGCCGGTGTCTGCCCCAGACCTCACCCAGTTTGAGGGCACTGAAGGGGGGCGTGGGGCCCGGATGCGTTTCCCCCACCCCCCCCAGCACTCATTCCTCCCGCCTTTAAACTGGCCACCTGGTGAGCTCAGGGAAAGGACCCCTAAGGGTCGCAGGTGGTCCCGAGCGCTCTCTTTGAAGCAGAAGACGCAGAGGAGTCAACGTTCCAAGTAAATTCCCACTCTACCTCCCCACCCCCACACTTTCCTGCCAGGTTACCCTATTGTGTTACCAACTCTTTCTTTTCTGTCCTTTACTCTCCCTTTCCTTTCTTTCATTTTCAAGACTATTTTTTTGGTTTTGTCATTTTATTTATTTAAAGGGTTTAAGCATAATAATTTAGGTAATATGGTTGAAATAGTTTCAAAGTTTACGGTGCTGATGTACAAAATTATTCCACCTCCTGTCGCCTTTGGTTACCAATGACTCTTTAGCAAGTTTCAACTGCATCCACATTAACTCGGCCACACTGGAAAAATCTTTCCTCTATTCAAAAAGATGTCAGGGAGTAAAAGGAATGGTTCCACATAAAGAACTATTCATTTCTTTAAAGAAAAATAAATTTTCATTTCTTTATGTAAGAGATACTCATTTATAAGAAATACTCATTTATTTATAGAAAAGCCAGTGTAAAGGAGTTGGTGGCCTACAAAACTGCACAGTGTGTAGGTGCTGGTCACACTTTAATAGCCCTGAGGGGAGAGCGTCAGTACCTACTGTCACTTGGACAAGTGACAGCTTACTATACTTCCTCACCTGCAGAATAGATGAAAATAGAATCTTCCTTAAAAGTTGCTGGGATTGTGCATTTCTTAATGCTTGGAAAATATTTAGACCTGATCTCATACAGAATGAGCATGAAGCCATGATTGCGGAAATCAAAGGGACCCCAATGCCTTTGCCTACCCAAAGCAACTTCTAATGCTAAAACTTCTCAGGTTCAGGAAGCTTCCATGTCTGTTCAGGACTCAAAACAAGTATCCTCTGCCAGGTGTGTATGTGGGTGGGTGAAGACCCTTGCTGGGATAGGCATCTGTCCCACCCTCCTTCCCATGCCAGCGGACACCGGCCTGGCCTTCTGTGTAGCTCCCCAGGCATCCTAGATCTGAAACCACAGGGGAAGTGAGTGATGGGTGATCTAACTGGTCCCAGGACTAGGCTTATGCTTTGTTTAGGCCAGATGCTGGGTCCGGAATGAAGGACCACCATGGAGAACCCCAGGGAGGGGTTGGATGGGATTTGAACACAAGAGAGACTGAGACTCACTGGGAATTGTGGGGCTTTAGATGAAAGTTTCTGGAAATGTTTCTCCTTCACTCCCAAATCCTCCCACACCCCTTCATTTCTCAGCTTCTCTTGGAGGAAGGGGTCCTGAAAGGAAGGGTTACCCAAGACTGCAATACCAAGGGCAACAGTACAACTTGTGTGGGGGAGGATTGGGGGATTTCTGTGGGATTTCTGTGACTCAGATAAGTGATTTCTTCAAAGTTTCAGTTTCTTGACAATGGGACTAATTTCTTTTTTTTTTACTTTTGGGGTCACACCTGGCAATGCTCAGGGGTTACTCTTGGCTTTGCACTCAGGAAATCACTCCTGGCAGTGCGCAGGGGACCATATGGGATGCTGGGAATCGAAACCCAGGTTGGCCACGTGCAAGGCAAATGCCCTACCCGCTGTGCTATCACTCCAGCCCCTGGGAATAATTTCTTAGGTGAGAAAATAATAGTTAACTGGTGGTATTATTATTGGAATGAAGTTGTAGTTCATTCCTATTTGTAGTCAAGTGGTAGCGAACGTTGGGTGGAGACAGGCTATATTTATAGGTGAACTGGCTAACCTTCTTTAAAAAGTTCAGTGAGAGATAAGATGGGTCAGATTTATAAAGCTGAGATGAAGTGATCAATCTGTCCTTTAGGCATCTACTAAGATTCTTGGGTTAATCAATAACATACACCCTGGCACCCTGGAGTCAGAGAGAGAAGACTAAGACAATTTTTTTTTTGCCTTTGGGTCACACCCAGCGATGATCAGGGGTTACTCCTGGCTCTGCACTCAGGAATCACTCCTGGCTGTGCTTGGGGGACCTATATGGGATGCTGGGAATCGAACCCGGGTTGGCCGTGTGCAAGGCAAATGCTCTACTCGCTCTGCTATCACTCTAGCCCCCAAAACAAAAAATTTAAGGTAGAAGATTCATAAACATTGGTGGATCCATTTGTGCCATTTGTTTGCTTTTGTTTTGAGATGACATCCAGTGATGCTCAGGGGTTACTCCTGGCTATGTACTCAGGAATCACTCCTAATGGTGTTTGGGGGACCATGTTGGATGCAGGGATCAAACCTGGGTCAGCTGCATGCAAGACAAGCACCCTACCTGCTGTGCTATTGCTCTGGCCCCCATTGTGCTAGTTTTTTTTAAAGATTTTTAAAAATTAAGGCACCATAATTTACAAAGTTATTCATAATTGAGTTCCACAAATCACAATCACAAATCATCCTGTTAGTCGTCGATTGCTTCGAGCAGGCCCCAGTAACGTCTCCTTTATCCTAGCCCTGAGATTATATTCAAGGCTCTTTAGGAGAATGAGACCCATCATTGTTACTGGTATTTG
>JAOXYA010000025.1:51507139-51517935 GCA_028565675.1 Sorex palustris
TATAACTGAAACCCAAGCACAACAACTTGTAAGTCTACAACTGTACCTCATGGTGTTTCACTAATAAAACAAACAAAAAAAAAGTAGGAAAAAAATTGCAGCTGATCTTTGAAAAAGTACAAGAAAATTTCAAATGGAGAAAATGGGTGAACCCTTTTATACAAAGAAGAGAAAGCAGGTAAGGGACAATATAGAAAGGTAAGGGATCAAGACAATTTGTGGAGATGAAACATGAGGCGTGGAAAGGGCCATGAGTGTGGAGGCTGAATGAAGAGTTGCCCTTAGGTGCTTTACCAAGAAATTTAAGTTCCGGCTTCTGATCAGTGAGTTCTGTAAGAGAATCGCAAGATGCAGACACATTTGCTGGAATACATGTTCTGTGTTGGATGACATCAGTTTATCCTCTCTCCTCTGCCGCGGGTAGTTTAGATTTATTGAGTTACACCCATCACAGTGCTCCCAAGGCACTCCCATTACTCTGTTTATCTTTACTTTCTCCTCTGTGCTCTGCCTCCCCTATCTGTTAATTACTTATATCCCCAAATCAGACCCTGTGAGTTGAAAAGTCAGGTCCTCCTAAGGTCTCTGGATTTTGTATATGCAAGTGAAATATTGCTTTTTCTCTTTCCTTTATGTCCTTTGCATAGTTTGTTTTAGAGCAATGTCCTTTCTGTACAGACACAGGAAGACAGTTAATGCTATGCTTCTGTAACTTGGGAGTTAACTTTCAATAATATTTACTTCTGGGCCATCATATTTACTCGACTCAAGCTTCTGTTTTCCTTAGTTCCTAATACCCTAAAAGAAGGGTCTCTGTGAAGGACTTGAATTACCCAGAGCAAGCCGTAAGCTATCCATGCATCAAAAAGGGATGAACTGTAAGCTACTCTGACATTGAAAAGAGACAGACCAGGCGCCATAAAACTTATAACAAGTTAAGAGCACAGTCATGAACAAACTGTGTCATGATCCAAAAAGAAGCAACTGGATAAAGACCCTGCTGGGGTTAGCAAGGACTTCCTGGTCTGAGAACTGTAGTCTGGGATATATATCTGTCCCCAGGCGAACCACCCTTATTATGTCTCTTACTGTGTCCGTACAAAATGACTAGAAAGATTATTAAGAAGTAAATTTAAGATGACCATTTTAATGGATCTGGACTAAGGACAAGGGGGAAGTAATACACTTTAGATGGAATTCTGCCCTTGGGTGGATAGCCTTGCAGGATGGGATTTTTGTCCTAGAAGCTTTCCCTGAGAAAAGAGCTTGACATCTGTTGATTGTCCAATCACACCTATGTGTATTTGCTACCCCCAACTTGTAGGGATTGGCTGGAGAACTAAATCTGTAAAACTGGGGAGAGGAGATGGGAATGAGGGACTGAGTGAGACTATAGGCAAGCAGAGAGTGAGACTAAAATAGGACAAAGATTGGAATAAACAGCGACTAGTCACCAACCAGCCTGGCCCCAGTTTCCTCCCTCATGTATTTGGCAGCAGCAGCCGGCTAGGGTCGTGAAACAATTCTTGACCACTGAACACACATATCAGGCACCCACACTTTTTGAATTCACAGTTCTGAAAGATGTTCAATGCATGGACTCACCAATTTTAGTTTTGGGAACCAAACATACAAATCGCATTTGCTTTCAGACTAGATAAGTACCAAATGGGTGATTGGGTGTGATTGTCCTTGATAAAGAATTCAAATTAGAGGCTCAAGTGCTAGGGCACATGCTTGGCTATGTGAGGTCCTGTATTTGATTCTCAGCACCACCAACACCTTTGCATGTGACCCCTGAGCATTGCCAAGAGGGAGTTCAAGAACCACAATTTGCAAAAAAATCACTTTGATACCTGACAGGACTTTACCCTACCCACTTGTGATACCTACTGTAGGAGTGGCCATAGATGATGTTTGATGTGGAGAATTGTAACAGAGAATATAAGTGGTATCTTCTGTGATCCCATTGATATATGGTAGTGGTCACCTGCATATAGTTCCCCTTCATGTAGGTGATTTCCTGAATTGCGCTACTTAATCATGTTATCTGGTCAAGGAAATGTGTCTGACAGCATATTTGGCTGAAGTCCCAAGGTATAACTGGCACAGGAGCAGCCTTCAATCAATGAAGAACAGGAGTAGCCAGATAATGTTCTCAGATTCTCTGTTCCCTCATGGGTCAGTACTTGAAGTTCTTGTGGTTTCTCAAAGGGTCCTCAATGTGACTAAGTCTTAATTGGCCATAATGGTAATTCTTACATTAATGCAATTTTATTGACGATCTTAGGGCAGACTCCCATAAACCAGCTAAATCCTGCCGTGGAAACAAGGCTTCAAGAAGGTTATTAAGGGGTAGTTCCTTGAAGAGTATGGTATAAAGAGAAGGGAAGTAAGAGTGGACAAAAGAGCCTTTGAACTGAAGTGAAATCAAAGCCTCAGGAGATCCTCTAGGAATTTCTAAAGTGGAACAGAGTTAATCCACCTAAAACCAAGTTTGAGTACAGGCCTTTGTATAATCTCATTGATTGGGTCGGTGATATGACTGTCCCCATGTTGCTCTGTTCCACTGAAAAAAAAATTCTGGGGAAGAACTTGGTTGAGATCCATCAGCTCCAACACTCCAAGACATTAGGGAATGGGAGCCTCAAGTCTGGGTGTGGTCATCTAGGCAGGAACCTCAGCCCCCACTAGGTAGGCTTGCCTCCCTTCTCAGTCTTCTCTACTCTCTGACCTCCATGAAGTCATATCTACCCCCATCCCCAAGAAATACCTATCTAAATACTTGTTTTTGCCTCTTTTTGGGGGGGGATTAATGACACATTAATGAACATTAATGAAATGTTCTAGTCTTCACTTTTAAGAAACCAAAACAGAGTAGAGGGTCAAGAAATATACAGACTAAACTAGAGAAAAAATGCTGTTAATTGGGCAAAATGCCCACAAATAGAAATAAGTCAGAAACAAGGGAATGGTATGTTAGGGGTTAATTTGGTTTTAGAAATTTTGCACGTGAGGTGTTAAGGATAGTCTCTGATGGTTGTTCATTAGGCAGGTGGGAGAGATCATCCGAGGTCAAGAGATTGAGTTGGGTACTTGGCAGTGGTCATTAAAACACTGGAAAATATTGCTAAGGAACAGTATAAAAATTAAGAAAACAACTATCCTGAGAATGTACAATGTACCAGACACTATGTTTGGCTGAGGACAGGTCTTTAGAAGGACTCAGACTTACAAGATTAAAAAAGGCAAAAAATTGAGACAAATACCAGATCCATCTATTACAATTCTTGTCTTGCTTCACGTAATGCAGGCATCACTAATAAATCATGACAGTTTTCTCTGCAGAGCTTGGACTTGCCTCAAAATCCTTCCCAACACTGTGCTGCAGAAAGCAATACTAATTATTCAAATATGACCCATGTGAATAAAAAAATCGCTTTCATATCCAGAATGATAGAAACTAAGACAAGAAAACTGCAGAGAGATTGAGAAGAACCATATTCAGTACTAGAGGGGCAAGAGAGCAAACAAAGCCTGAGAAAAGACCAGTTAGGCAAAGTGGAGTTTTCTGTGATACTGAAGAGTATCAGAAAAGCAATCAGGTTCAGGATTGCAAGGTAATACTGGCATCCTATTTGCTCAAAAGACTCCATTCATAAGCGAGGGGATTGGAGTCAAGGACTTAGGATGTGATTTTTGAATGCTCAGTAGCCCACTGTGATACAATCGTTTTCATTTCCAGAAATGAAGAAAATTTTGAGGATCAGTCCACAATGATATCATTCCCTTCTGTCTATCCCAAATCTGTTCTAATGATATAATAAACACCTGTCTTTCAAGATGCACTAGATTGTTTACATACATTTTTCTTGCAGATTCTATAATTGTACTTGGCTTAGGGGACACTGGAAAACCTGTTTAAAATACATCCTTAATGCAAGTGGCTGAAGATGGTGGAGTGACATTTGTCAACATCTTCTGATTTTTAGATTTATAACATTTGGCATAGGACACTTTAGACGAAAGCAGAGGTGACTCAGTGGAAGGGAACCCACCCCAGGAAACATCCTCCCTTTGGCACTCAGCTTGAGTTTGACCTTGAATGGGTTACTTAACTCCAGTCCTTTGTTTCTTCATCTGGAAAATAAGAGTCTTAACCACAGGCACTCTAGGGAAGAGAAGTCTCTGATTCATCTCTGGCCAGCCCACCTTTACCCCCAAATTCATCAGGCAGAGTCCTCATCAATAATTTATATACACCTGCAGGTCCACTCTGCAGAGTCAAGTTTCCTTCACTTGTGCTGCTGCCTGTTGAACTGCAACTCCCTGTCCCCTGCTGCCTAATGATTCCGCCCAAGGTCCCTAAGTTTCAGAGATCAGAGCTAAAGACATTTAAAGTTTCTCTCAAAAAAAACATTATTTCTAAGCGACCATCAATACTGACCAAGTGTTGGCAGATCTCAGGATGCTGACATAGTCCCCATACAGCAAAGTCAGGAGCCCTGTGTGCCCAAGAGGAATTCGGATATAGCTACAGATTCAGTTTTGTATAGATTGGGCCACATCCAAAAGCCACACATTGTTTCCCGCACTTCGTGTTTCCTTCCTAAAAATTCTGATGACTACGTGAAGATTCAGAAGAACTCCTGGCCAAAACTAAACTTGAAAAAAGAAACAGGTTATTGTTAGTGGCCCTAAATGATAAATCAGCTCTCAGGTCCAATTATTTCCTTGAAGCTGTACAATGAGACTTAAAAAAAAAAAGACTGAAGCAAATGAAGCAGGCAGATAGATGTAGGGAATGGGGTGTGCCTGACACATGTGTTCGCAGGAAGTAATCAAACCAGATGTGATTCAAAGAAGTTACTCTCACCAGCCCTAAGGTAGCGGGGTGAGGGGGGGGGGAGAGAAGCATAAAGCACAGATTTAGTTTGTGGATACAGGAACCAAGGCCCAATGAGACCTAAGCAGCGCTGGCCCAGAAAAGCCTATATTCCTTCCAGACAGGAGAAGCTGCAGCAGGAACAGAAGGTTGTAAAAAGATTTTGGCTATTGTGAAAAGGGCCACAACAAACAGAGGAGTGCAGATGTCTTTTCTGTGTTGTGTTTTGGGTCCTTAAGGTATATTCCAAGGAGTGAAACCCTGGGTTACATGTAAACTCAATTCCTAGATGGTTTGTTTGTTTGTTTGTTTGTTTGTTTGTTTTTTAAGTCATGTCCATATTATCTTCCAAAAAGCTGGACCAGTCAACATTCCCACCAGTAGTGAATAAGTGCTCCTTTCCCCAAATCCTTGCAAACACTGGTTGTTGTTCTTTTAGATGAGTGCCTGTTTCTCTGGTGTGAGGCGATATTTCAATGTTGTTTTGATTTGTATTTCTCTGATGGTTAGTAATATAGAACATTTTTTTCATATACCTTTTGGACATTAGTATTCCTACTTTGAGGACATTTCTGTTCCTTTCTTCTCCCCATTTTTTGGAGAGGTAGAACTTGTAAAGTTCTACCGCTGCTTTGTATCGCTGCTTTGTATATGTTGTTGAATGGAGCTTGTGGGATGCAAACATCCATACCACCACACACATGCTCATGGAAAACTTTTTCAAACCCAATCCATCCCAGCACTTCCCCGGAGACTAATGTGGGTAGAGAGGAAGCTGCTACCACTTCTCTTCTTCCACTTCAGATATCACCTGCAACACAAGGAACAGGGGAACTACCTATCACCCTACCCACAAAGTGTGCATCAGATCTGATGCCTTAAGTCAAGCTCTCAGTAGTGTGACCCTTGGGCTCATCTGCCTTATGTTCTTATTTCCAAAGTCTGCTTCCTCTGCCCGTCTCTCAAAGACTATCTCCCTTAAGGTTATGTCATCACCTTCCTTCTTCATCATTGTATTTACTCCTTCGGGGCATACCTGTTTCCTGACTTTAAAAATGCCTCTTGACTGGGAATGTAGCTTCGTGGCAGGGAATTTGCTTTACATGTGTGACACCCTGGACTCAATCTTTAGCACTGTCAAGTGCGAGATGCCTGGAGGAGTGGTGCAGGGGTGTAGAGCACCTGTTCGAACTCCCAGTGTCCATATGCATGGGAATAATCCTGTCTGCGATTTAAGCCTGGCAGCTCTGCTGTTTCTTATCTCATGACCACAAACACTTTCAGACTGCACCACAGCCAATGTGTATGTGAATACCACAGTAAGACCCCCTGGCGAGCACTGTAATTGAAAATATCTCAGAATGCCACAGCCAGGAAAAACGACCTCTGGCAGGCACAGTTTAAACACCACAATTGTGAGAGGACCACAGCTGATGTGCAGTCACCAGCAAGTACTACAACTACAAATGTGTGGGCAGCACAACCAGGCATGTATGCAAGCCTCAGTCATACCAAATCAACAATCAAGGGAAGAGGGGAAGGAGCAGAGAAGGGAATTGAAAAAAATGCCTCGATTGCTGAGGTGATATGCACATCCTCCTGGTCCCTGAGCATCCTCGGAAACAGAGAGAAGCATAACCCTCCTGTCTGCATCTCCAGCACCCACTTATCTTGTCAGATAACATCAACTGACAAGAACACAAAAGTCCTAGCTGATGTTGAAGAAATTATCTGAGGACTTGCTTTGGTTATTAGTTGTTTCCTTTAGTTTTGAGGAATCTGTGGACTATAAGTGAAGCCATACAGAATGTGGTGCTTGCTAAGTTCAAGCTCATTTACTTTCTTGTCTCAGTGAGGAAACTGGTTCTAATTCAGTTCGTTTCATTACTGCAAGTGGCCTAAGATCTTTCTGAGTCACTTCCTGTCCCTCTTGCCATGTTCTCTCTCCCCCTGACAGCTGCAGCTGCCTCAGCTCAGACATCTGTCACTGCTCACCTGAACCACATCCACACCTTTAACTGGCCACTCAGTCTCTTCACTGTATGGCTATGTCTTTCTCACAAAAACTAAACTTAACCTCCTCTTGCCTTGTCATCCCTTGGCTCTGTAATGAAACCCGTTGTTTCCATCCCCAAGAACTTCTGACGGCTTCTGTGACTATTTTATACCATTATCTGCCCAGAGCTCAGGCAACCTAGCTCTTCCTTTGTCAGTTTGGTGAACATTCACCTTTTTTTTTTTAAAAGTAGGAGTACTGCTATTTATTCAGCCACTGATTAGCTGATTGAATTGGGCATGAACTCCACCTTACTTTTTTTTTCATTTTTTATAATTTTATTTATTGAATCACCATGAGAGCAGTTACAAAGTTTTCGGGTTTATGTCTCAGTCACACAATGAAACACCCATACCTTCAACAATGTCCATTCTCCACCACCAAAAACCCCAGCATACCCCCATCCCACACTCTCCCCATACCTGTGGGACAGATGATCTCCACATTACTGTCTCTCTACTTTGATTACATTCAATAATTTGACAAAAGACACACCATTATTATTTAGGATTTTAACCCAACACTCAGAGCTGCTGAAAAGGCAACAGTAGACAATTTGTTTTCTATTGCTGGTTATAAATAACATGACGTCATGTGGCTATGTAAGTAGCCATGTAATTTTGGCCATGTAATTTTGAAATTCCAAAATTTTAACAATTAAATCTGGAGGGATTTCTGCCAAAACCTGCTGGATTCCAAGATTTGTTCCTGTGTCTCTTGGATCATGGCCATTAAGCAGTTTGATCAGGAGCCAGAAAGGCCATTCGTGGGTGGCGACTCGGGATCTCGTTGGGGTGAGAAGGAAAGGGCCGTCTCTACCCACATCCCGTGAGGCCCAGAGTATCTCGTCACTGCGGCCCCAAACCTGACTGTCCAATGGCCTCTGGAGGATGGCGGCTACCAAGCCACCAAGGGGGAGAAGGCGGAGGGACAGCACCCTCTCCCCCCTGGGGTGGCCCAATGACAGTAACCTACTGTGCTGTCTGGATGCATTACTGCCAAAAGCCGCTGGGTTTTAAGATTTGTTTCTGAGTCTCTGGGATCATAGCCGTTAAGCAGCTTGATCAGGAGCCAGAGAAGCCATTCGTGGGCAATGACTCAGGGTCTCATTGGGGTGGGGAGGAAAGGACTGGTTAACCTCCCACCCCATCCCATGAGGCCCTGCGTGTCTTGTCACTGCAGGCCCACACCTGACTGTCCAGTGGCCTATGGAGGATGGCGGCCACCGAGTCACCAGGGGGAACAGGACAAGGCATGAAACTTATTCCCACCTGGAATGGTCCAGTGCCAGGAGTCTACTGCAGGGACTGGATGCTTTTCTGCCAAAAGCCGCTGGGTTCTGCCATTTGTTTTTGAGTCTCTAGGATCATTGCCATTAAACTCTTGAACAGGAGCCAAAGAGGCTGTTCATTGGCAGCAACTCGGGGTCTCGTTGGGGTGGGGATGAAAGGGCCAGTTAGACCCCCATCCCATGAGGCCCTGCATGTCTCATCACTGCAGGCCCAAACCTGACTGTCCAGTGACCTCTGGATGATGGTGGCCACCGGGCCTCCAGGGGGAACAGGCCAAGGACAAAACCTATTCCCACCTGGGGTGGCCCAGCACCTGTAATTTACTGAAGGGACTAGACATATTTCTGACAAAAGCCATTAGGTTTTGAGATTTGGCCATTAAGCAGTTTGATCAGGAACCAGAGAGGCCATGCCTCCAATTATATAGCTGAGCTGGAGGTGGTTTGTGGGTGTGTCTCCCACATACTTAACTTTTGACCGTTTACTCTCTTGGTAAACTTTGCCCCAAATTTTTGGGATCTGGCCAAAGGAACAGCACCAATTTGGGGGTGTCTGGAAGTCTGAAGGCACCTTCGACTGCTGATGCACTCATCTCACAGGTACAGATTGACCTGCTGGCGGCACCATGCCTCAAGATGAATACTGTTAGGTACCGGAAAGCCAGACCTAGAAACAGACTGCAGCCATGACGCTACTCCTGGCTCTGCACTCAGGAACCACTCATGGTGGTGCTCAGGGGATTATATGAGGTGCTGGGAATGAAAATCATGTCAGCCACGTGCAAGGCAAGCTCCCTACCCTCTGTACTATTTCTCTGTCCCTGTCAGTTTTCAACCTTAATGCTTTATCAAATTATTCTTGCCAATTTAAACCTTAATCATCACTATAGAGAAATAATTCAGGGTTTAGAATGTAAATCAGCAATGGAGCACTGCCACTATTTCTGACACCTCAAAAATTAGAAAAGTATCACTGTATCACTGTCATCCTGTTGCTCATCAATTTGCTCAAGCGGGCACCAGTAACGTCCATTGTGAGAATTGTTATTACTGTTTTTGGCATATTGAATATGCCATGGGGAGCTTGTCAGGCTGTGCCAGGCAGGCAGGATACTCTGAGTAGCTTGCTGGGCTCTGCAAGAGGGACAGAAGAATCAAACCCGGGTAAGGCTACCTGCTGTGCTATCACTCTAACCCTTAAAAATAGTCACTGTCACTGTCACTGTCCTCCCATAGTTCATCGATTTGCTCGAGTAGGCCCAGTAATATCTCCATTGTGAGACTTGTTGTTACTGTGTTTGGCATATATAATACATCACAGGTAGCTTGGCAGGCTTTGCTGTGGGGGCGAAATACTCTCGGGGTAGCTTGTCGGACTCTCTGAGAGGGGCGGAGGAATCAAACCTGGGTCTTCCGGGTTGGCCACGTGCAAAGCAAATGCCCTACCCGCTGTACTATCGCTCCAGCCCTTAAAAATAGTAATCAACAAAAATCTCACCTGCCTGTCTTATGAGTGAGGAGAAAAGGTTTGATTAAAGAATGAAAGCAAGTGGGTCTAAAGAGATTACAGAGCCTAAGCCAAGGAGACGGGCCCTGGAACATGAAAAGTAAATTATTTATAATGTCTACTTTCTCTTTGTTTCCCCTTTCTACTTAAAAATAAAAATATGAAACTTTTATTTAAAAATAATATAAAATATTTTTAAAATTATTCAGAAACACAAATTTAGGAAATATATATAATGTGGACATCTAACTCTGAAGTATTACTCAAATCACTTTAGAATCATTCTTTTTGCAGTGCTAAATCAGGACAAGTAAGGCTTCAGACGATATATATATATTTTTATTCTAAACACTCACTCAACTAGTCAACTATAGCTCAGAGATCTTTTTTTTTATCATCACAAAGAACCTCATATCAATCCTATTAAAACCAAAGGCCTATACAATAAATTTAATATACCTTATTATTGGGCAATAAGCTATATATATCAAAAATAAAAAAATCCCAGATTCTTAAACCACTTATAATTAATCTTTAGGATTAACCTGTAATCTTAACAAACATATCCCCTCATGTGCATTAATATATCCTATCATGATTAACTATATGAAATTAAAATTTAGAGGATCAAAATTGCTGAATGTCAATAATTTGTAGGCTCAACCCAATGAATAATTGCTTTGATATTTTCTATAAATTAACAATTAATGCTGTGAAGACCAACAAAGGGGGGAAAAAGCAAAAATAAAAAGTGATAGTCAAAAGGAAAAATAGAAAAAAGGAAATAAATGAAGGATAAGATTTCTTCAATGAAAACTTTCTCTTGACTTCTTTCCTCTGGGAAATTATTTTAGGGCAATGTTTCATATGCTGAGGATTCCAGTTTGCTTAAAGAAAATCCCAAACCTGGAACTCAAATCCCATATTTGTAAGAGATCATTCCTGTCTTAAAAAATTCTCTCTTTGGGGGTATGGTGCCACAGCAGGTCAATCTGTACCTGTGAGGCGAGTGCATCAGCAGCCTGATGGCACCTTCAGACTTCCAGATACCCCAAAA
>JAOXYA010000025.1:51565482-51576032 GCA_028565675.1 Sorex palustris
GACTTCCTGATTTTATAACCTATAGTAATAAAACTGTGCTACTGACATAAAGACAGTTATATAGATCAATGACTATAATAGACTAGACAATTCAGAACTAAACTTCCACAAATAGGTCAAATATATTTGACAAGGTCCCAAGACTCTTCAGTGGAGAAAGGACAATCTTCTCACCAGATGATGTTGGGAAAACAGGATGTCCACATGAAAAAAATAAACAAAGACAAAGAAGTTAGACCCTAATTTTAGAAAATATACACAATTTAACAAAACTGCATCAAGGATCTCAACTATAGAATCCCATAACTGTAACTCTCTTAGGTGAAAAAATAGTGGGAAAGTGTTATAGCATTGAATTTAACAATGGTAGTATGGATATGACACCAAAAGGACAAACAACAAAAGAAAAAATAGATAGATAATATAAATTTCATAGAAATTATGTTATTTTGTAATTCACGAGGCAGTCAACAGCATGAAAGGGCAACTCATGGAATAGAATATAATATTTGCAAATTGTATATCTGATAAGGGTTTAACTTCATGTGTGCGTATATATATATGTGTGTGTGTGTATAATATATATATATATATATAAAACAAAGTCACAAAATAAAAACTAGTGGGAAAATGCATAGAATTTTCTCTAAAAGAAGATATACAAATAGCCTATGAAATATAAAAAGATACACAAATAACTAATTATTAGAGAAATGCAAATAAAAACCATGAGGTCAACTTGGGCTGGAGCAATAGCACAGCGGGTAGGGCATTTGCCTTGCAAGCGGCCAACATGGCCGACCCAAGTTCGATTCCTCCACCCCTCTCGGAGAGCCCGGCAAGCTACCGAAAGTATCTCACCTGCATGGCAAAGCCTGGCAAGCTAACTGTGACTGATGTATTCAATATGCCAAACACTAACAATTGTCACAATGGAGACATTACTGGGCCCACTCGAGCAAATCTATGAACAACAGGAGGACAGTGACAGTGACAATTTTGTGAATGTAAATGTATTAGGAGTATATCATCCATTATTGTTTTTGTCAATGATCAAGACTTCTTTGACATAACCAGAGAGAGACAGCCTATCTCAGTGCTGTGCTACTCAACACCTTGACAGAGTGACCTAAGAGCAGACAGAGAACTACTTTGCCAGAAGGCTGCAGAGGACGCAGAGGGCGCTGAAGGATATAATGGTTTGCATCGATGGCTTTCAGTCTTCTGAGGCTCCAAAGGTGCATCACAGCTCTCTAAGCTGCCTTTAAAATTGATCTGTTTTGCTTCGAGTTTCTTTGGCCTTATAGACTACCCGTCATGTAACTGAGAATCTATAAACAAATACTAGAAACAAGGACCCTAATTGATCAGCATTAAGGTTTCCTTTGGTGAGTTTTCTTAAAACGCTGTTCCCATGTATAGTTGTATTCATGCAGCTCCCTTCAGAAAGACCTAAATTTGACACTGTGGCAACAAAGTCAAGGCAAGGAGGCAGAGGTGCTATTCTAGATAAGGGTCAGAATTTGGAGAACTAACAGTGAAACCTACAAAATTAATGGAATTTTCAAACAAGTAAGAAGGAGGAAAACAAATGACTGCCAAGCCTGTGCATTTACTGAACCAACACCAATCCCAGTGCACAGAGCACTATATACTTGGAGGCTTCGGCTTGATTGCTTGAGTATTGACACAGTCTTGAAAACTGAGACCCTTCAAAGGAGGGAAAAGAAAAAATAAGTTTAGAGGAACGTTTACATAGAGGTTTCCCCTGGGTTCCAGCTGCCCTACTGAATTAGCATCAAGCCAATGTCCTGGAATAGGGTGGTGAGAGCTGCTTTACTGGTCTCACACAATGAGAGCAGTCAAGATGGAGGTTGCCTGGTTTTTATTTGGAAGAAATTTACATTTGATCTCGCCCTTATCCCCCCAACTCCTACCCTCCTATCTGCTTGTCTCTATCACTCTGAGACCCATGTATTTGCAAAAATGCCTCCACTGTTCTTTCCTCTTGTGGCTTGGCTATAAAATTTCTCCCCCCTCAACCCTTTTTCCATCCCCAGAAAACCTACAGTTCTTGAATACAGACTGTTGTCAATCAGGAATTTAAAAGAAAAAAAGCTGAGTGAACCAATTCACACCAAGAAGCAAATAGCTGGCAATTCTTCGGAATAGTCTTGACCAGTTTTACTAATTCAAGTATTCCACTTATGTAAGTTCAGATTTTAAAAATTAATCTCTTTGTTAGTTGCATTTCATTTGCTAAGATTAAGGACAAAAATAGATTTTTATTTGTAGGAGTTACCTTCCATCTTTGGGCTGGAGAGATAGCACAGTGGGTAGGGCATTTGCCTTGCATGTGGCCAACCTGGCTGACCCAAGTTTGATTCCTCCGCCCCTCTCGGAGAGCTCGGCAAGCTACCGAGAGTATCTCGCTTGCATGGAAAAGCCTGGCAAGCTACTCGTGACATATTCAATATGTCAAACACAGTAACTAGTGTCACAATTGAGACGATACTAGGCCCGCTCGAGAAAAATCGATGAAAAACAGGAGGACAGTGACAGTGACCTCCCATCTTCATACTTCTTAATCTGATAGTAAGAAAATGTTGCTTCTGTGAATAGCATATGATATTGTAAATTCCCAAGTACTCAGAGAACCACACTCAGAAAAACGGAGCCTCATTAAAGTCTCTGTTTGGTATGCAAGAAAGGGACTATGAACCACTTTCAAGGTTCTTGTACATCCCAGCCTGAGGGCCCTGAGAGAAGAATTCTCAGGGATGGCCTCCTGTCTCTACTCATTCTGCATTCTCCCCTCTTCTCTCCCCTGAAAGCCAACTTGGGATTCTCTAAATCTTTTGGGCATGTGGAGGAACAGTGCACCCCTGGATGCTTGAATTTCAACATTTATATAATTAATGTTAGAATCAATAAAGACTCACTAGTGTTAACTCTTCTAAATGCTTTATTTATTCAACAAATATTCATATGCCAATCACTTTTAAACATTAAGCATTTGTTCATCTACCGTTTGACCACTTACCTGTCAAGTACAGTAGTAAATTCTTTCCCCACATCTGAAGGCCTCCTGTGTGCCAGACACTGATCTAGCTTTGTAGCCATAAGCCAGTCAGAGCCTTTATCTTTATGGGAATGGGACTCTATAGGGGGTTTAAGGTGAGACACAAATAAACAAGAAAATATCAAGTGTATCAGATGGTATTGAATTGTATGGAGAAAAGAAGGTATTTGAGTGGCAGATGAGACTGGTGGTAGACATTGCTATATTTAGGCCTCATTGGTGAGGAGGTATTTGAATAGGGACATGAAGGAAGGAAGTGAGCATGCCATGAAAAAAAACCAATCATAAGAAACATGTTCCAGAACCTGTGGGGCAAGAGTGTATTTGGCATGTGTTTTTCTCCCTTGTTGGAGCTTAGGTTTATTGAGCTGCATCCATCACAGTGCTCCCAAGGCACTCCCATTTCTCTTTGTTTATCTTTAACTTCTCCTTTGTGCTCTGATTCTCCTATCTGTTAATTACTTATATCCCCAAATCAGACACTGATTTATAAGGTCAGATTCTTCTAAGGACTCTGGATTTAGTGTTTGTAAGTGAAATATTGCTTTTCTCTTTCTTTTACATTTTTTGTATAGTTTGCTTTTGAGAAATGTCCTTTTGGATAGACACAGGAAGACAGTGCTATGCTTTTATAACTTGGCAGTTAATTGACTCCGAATAATATTTACTCCTGGGCATCTGTATTACTTATTTGTCTTAAGCTTCAATTGTTCCTAGTTCCTAGCATCCCCAAAGCAGGATCCTGATAAAGGGACTTGGATGAACCCAGGACAAACTGTGAGCTACCCTGGCATTGAAAAGGGACAGGCAAAGTGCCATAAAACTTATAATAAGTTAAAACCATGGTTGTGAACAAACTAACTCTGTCATGACCCAAAAAGAAGTAACTGGATAAGGACCTTGCTGAGGTTAGCAAGGACTTACCTGGCCTGAGGACTATAGCCTGGGATATATAGCAAGATGTCCCAAGGAAGCCATCCAAGCTTTCCAATGCCAAGATTATTATATATTAATAAGCTTAATATATCTATTACTGTGTCCATACAAAATGACTAAAAAGATTATTAAGAAGTAAATTTAAGATGACCATTTAAATGGATGTGGACTAAGGAAAGAAGTATGCCCTTAGATGAAATTACGCTCTTGAGCGGATCTCCTAGCAGGATGAGATCTTTGTCTTAGAAGAAGCTTCCCTGGAAGGAAGGGCTTTTTATTTGTTGATTGTACTATCTCATTATGAATAGTTGCTACCCCCAACCTTGGAGGTGGGGCTCTTAACTGGAAGACAGGAAGGGGGGACAGATTACGACTGGAATGGGACTGAGTGAAAAATGGATGGGCAGATTGTAACTGGATGGAAAGTGTGAGACTGGGATGAAAGGAGTGTGATTCTGGAATGGAGATGGAGATTGGAATAAATGGCGATTGATCACCAACCAGTCTGGTGGCACTGTTCCCTCCTTCATGAGTCCATCAGTGGCGGCAGACCAGCTTGGGGAAGCAACTTATGGTCAGCGAATGCACACAAAGCATACCCACTCTTTTGTGAACACACAGAATGCTCTCCTATTTTCTATTATTTCTTTTCTCTCAAAGAACTGAGGCACAGATAAAGTTGAACACAGCTGGTGATGGGTGCATACTGTGGTCAGATAGAACTCTGAAGTGTGAGGTCTGTTGTCAATATCAACCGATGGTATTCTCTTTTTCTTACTCATCTGGCTAAATCAGGCTGCTTAATTTTCAACCAGAAATATCAACATGGCAGCTTAGAGGCAAAATGTAAATTATTTCACTCAAAATAGATTCCACATCCCGCCTCCTTTTTATTGTGGAAATACAAGTCTCTTCAAATCATCGGTGCACTCGTTACTACAGTGAAGACAATTTCATTGCTCTTGTTGCATCCAGTCCCATGCTGATCCAGCAGCTCTTCCTATGGCTCTTCCCAGGGGGAGGTCCAATCTCCTGGTAGTAATTGATCCAGACCACAGGAGAGGGATCAGTAAGATGTCTCTGTTTTAACAAATTCTAGATGCAGGGTTTTCATGAAGACTTGGTAATGACAATCCAAAAGTATAATAGAAGACAAGTCTGACCAAAAGATTATGTCAAGGGCAATGACAGCATTGAGAGGCTTGCCTGAAGGATTTTTCTAAGCCATAAGACTATTTTTATTTATTTATTTATTTAATTTTAATGAATCACTGTGAGATACAGTTACAAAGCTTTCATGTCTGAGATTCAGTCATACTATGATTGAACACCCATTCCCCACCAGTGCACATTTTCCACCACCAATATCCTCAGTATCCCACCCCAACCCATCGCAGTCCTAATCATGCCTCTATGGCAGACAATTTTTCCAATACTCTCTACTTTTGAGCATTGTGTTTTGCTCAAATTTTCCCACCACCATTAAAGCCAGGAACAGATGCCAGATAATTTATTTTCCATTGCACATTTTGAATATCATGAGAGTTTGCGCAGCCGTATTGAGACCACACACTTCTGGGATCCTAGGTTGTAGATGGTTGGGTTCCAGAAACATCTCTTTAGGGCACTAATCTAATTTGGGACTCAATTGGGAGTCTCTAAACCCAGGATGTTGGTGCACCAAGATGGTGCCCAGCAGAAGCTTGTGGGCATGACAGCTAGGATACGGAGTGGGCGGATAGCTGGGATGGGAACCCCCAACGCCTCTGCCACAATGCAGCCTGGAGATTTAGTCTTGTACCCGCATACCTTGACCTGCTTTTGGAAGCACTTGAATTCTGGGGTTCCATCTGGAGTAGGCGGGGAGACAGCACCTGCTCCATCTGGGGTGGGCTGATGAAATCAGCTTGGTGTGTGGCCCTGAGTGATCTCCAGTGCTGTGGTGTTATCTGGGACTGGTTGCTGCATCATAATACTTTCTTGTTGGATGAATTTCCCCCATTAAATGAAGTTTAGGAACCACTGAGATGGATGGTGGAGGGAGAAGGTGGATTACTATGGATAAACTGTGACAGGCAAGGTCTGGGTACTAAAGTGACCTTCTGGTCATTCCTGGGTGGAAGATAATAATTTCACTCTTTTTCCTGTCCCATCAACTTCAGAGTGTCTTTTCTTAGACCTGGAATGGTGCTTTCAGCAGTTACTTTTAAACCCTTATCAGCAATCTCTCTGTTACTGTTTACTTGATGGTGGCAGTGAGGAAGATGGTTAAGTGGCTGATTAAGAGTCCTGGAGTGAAAGCTAAGCACAGCTTAGAGAGTCCCAGAGACATGTACACCTATTTCCTAAGATTTCCCAAGACTGGTCTTTCTAGTTAGTTAGATTACAAGGTTTCTGACAGAATTCTATAATGATCTTAGTGAACCCATGGTTTTCCTGATCCTTTGGGAGGTTCTGCATCCTGTGCTTGGTCTCAGAGACCAAGGTGAAGCAGGATTACATGGCAGGCAGGAGGCCATAATACTTTCTGGTCCTGGGAGAGAAATCAGCTGAATGGAGGCCCTGGAACCTCAACTATTATTACCTGACATCAGGTCTGGGTATGTCTCAGTAGTAGAATACTGCCTTGTATGTGTGAGGTCCTAAGGTTGATTCTCAGTGCCACAAAAAACAAAACAGACAAAAACAATTTAGTATAAACTCTTGGGATCAAAGAGTTGTTGAACTGTTAGTCTGAGCATTTTGGTCACTTAAAAGGAATCACAGTGATTTTGCTCAGCTTGTGGTCACAACACTCAGGCTGTCCGCTTGGAGTGAAAGATATAAAAGCACAGAGAAGTAAAGCACACAACTACTTTTAGGAAAAAACAGTTCTCACCTAAGAAACTTACTCTTGCATTTAAGCCCCCTCAGATAATGTTCAGTTGCTCCCTCTGAAGAAGTGATAATTGATAAAGGATGAAATGCCCAAGTCTTCACCCAAGGGGATGAGAAGTGACACACACATCTGTGAAACTGGATATAACTTGATTCATAGAAATATATGATTTCTGCATGTTTAGAGAAATAAAGGGCTTTTAGACTTTTGAGAAAATGTGATTCTAGTGGTAGCTGGGGAACAGAGCCAAGGGAGCTCTTTTCTGTTCCAATGGTGCTAGATGAGAAATTGAAAGTATGAAATGTGTGACAGCTATCTCAAATGCCTTCAGAATTTTATGGAGAGAATTTTTAGTTCTATAGTAGATTATTAATATTCAGAATGCATAATTTAATTATTTGCTGCTTATGGCATGCCCTATATAGTATTGGCACTAAAATTTTTGTTGAATGAATGCAGATAATCAATGCTAAATAATAAAGTCACTACTCTTTGTAAATAAGAGGATTAAATTATTGCTATAAACAAATAAAGATCAGACTTATTACTTACCCAAATAAACCTGTTTTTTTAGAATTGTAAGATATTCCAAGAGATACTTTCTCTATTACCTCAAGTTATTAATAAGGGTTTTAACTGCATTAGAATAAACAATTACTTCTCATTTGACAATGATTTATTAATAGGTAGTTACAGAGAAGTTTTTTGTTTGGTATAGGTTTTTAATAACTTATGAATTTACCAAACCATACTTCATTCAATTAATGCATTTCTACCTAATTTGAAGAAATTTATAAAATACTTGGCTTTTTGAATTCCCTTTGCATGCTAGGATACCAACAATATGAAAAAATAATGAGGTTCATATTGCATGATTTGCTTTCCTTGATTCACAAATCCATTTTTCTTCCTTAGAAATTCCAATTCTGCTGTTTAATGTTTAGTTCTAGAGTATTGCCAAACATTCTATGTCCCCTTGTAAAATTTATTTTTTGTGAAATTTGGGAGATGCTGGACTGAAAAATGACTGAGTGGTCAAGACAGCTTCTTCGAGTATGAGGATGTGACTTCAAACTCTGGTTCCGTTGCGTGCCCTGGCACCGAACACAATCTGGCAGTACCACTCTTTGAGCCTGTCTGCTCTGATTTTTGGGTTCATGGTTGCTTCAAGAGTTCCTGCCACCATACCACAGTCAGGCCTCTGTGAATGTCATAATGAAAGAGATCTGACTCCTAATGAGCTCCCCAACTAAAAACATGTGCAAACATTTCAGCCAAAAGTATAGCCACTAGCGGGCCTGGAGCAATAGCACAGTGGATAGGGCGTTTGCCTTGCACACGGCCAACCCGGGTTCAATTTCGGAATCCCATTATGGTTCCCTAAGCACTGCCAGGAGTAATTCCTAAGCACCTGAGCCAGGAGTAACCTGAGCACATGATCTGGATGTTACCCCCCCCCCCAAAAAAAAAGTATAACCACTAGCAAGTATGCCAGTGAGCACAGCTGCACTTCCCACTCAAGAATGTATGACCACCAGGAAGTGGATGAAAGTCATGACTAAAAGAAGTATTCCTCCTGTGGAGCATGTTAACAATATGGTCAACTAAAGGAGTGCAAATCTCAGAGACTGCAACCTGTTGCACAATTTTCAGCAACCACCACAGCTAACTAACGTGTGAGCACAACTCAACGTGTGTGTATGTGTGGGTGTGTGTCCCTTGGTTATCACAATAAATTAAACAGAAGAAAAGAAAAAGA
Organism: Sorex palustris; assembly: GCA_028565675.1. Classification (NCBI taxonomy): domain Eukaryota; kingdom Metazoa; phylum Chordata; class Mammalia; order Eulipotyphla; family Soricidae; genus Sorex; species Sorex palustris. The sequence continues at coordinate 51,574,138 of JAOXYA010000025.1, forward strand.
CCAAAAAAAATTTTTGACAAAGGTTTTAAGGTCCCCCGCTTGGTTCTTTTCAGACTCTGAATTGACATTTGAACCAGGAAAGGAGAGAAATCTCATGGTGGGAAAATCAGGCTAAGTCACTGGTGTGGCTCCAGGCACCAGCCCAACAGGATTCGCAACCATGTCCAGGCTGAGCAGAAAGCTGTATGTCTGTCATTGGGTCCAACCATGAGAGTAGGTGGATATGAACTCGTATTTCTGATCTAGGCACAGATGTTTTTAAGTTTTTCTATACCATTTCAAATTTCAATTTTTTTTCTGTCATTTTACCTTTACACCTTTCATTTTGAAGATCTTGGGGTTTTACATTAACTACTAAAATTGAAGAAAACTATAAGCTGTAGAAGTAGTACAGTTGGTAGGGTATTTGCCTGGCACTGATTTCTGGCATCCTACCAGTAGTAATTACTGTGTGAAGATTTAGGAGAGAGAACAGCCAGGTGTGGCCCCAAAACAAAAAACACACAAAAAATTAGAAAGTTAGAAAAAACTAAAATAAAATTGGAAAGAACTTTGTGATAATTTGTTCTTTTGCTCATTAGTTGCATAACTTTGGATAAGTTGTTTATTATAGCATTTAGTTTTCTCGAGTGTAAATTTTTTTTGCGACCTAATTTGTGACTAACTATACCATCTTGGTTTCCTTAATTTTTTCTTCTCATGAATGGATCAACCAAGGTACCTTCTCTTCAAAAAAAAATTAAACAGTGGTGGTAGAGAGGCACTTGACTTGCGTGCAGCTGACCCAGGTTTAATCCCTAGGGCCCCATATAGTCACCTGAGCACTTCCAGAAGTAATTCCTGAATGCAAAGCCAGGAGTAACCCCTGAGCATCATCATGTGTGGTTCAAAAACAACAAAAGCAAAAATTAATGAGCATAGTTTATGGTTCCATTTTATATTGAGCTACACTTGGCAGATGAAATTCCATAAGTCCGAACCATACCACAGAATGATTTGATTTTTGCATATATTGTGAAATGTTTATCACAATGCTTAATTACCACTAGTGATCTCACAGAGATCAAAAGTGTTGTTGGGTCTTCAGAGTAAAGTGAACTCCTGTGCATTATTGATGGGATTATAAATTATATGACAAACAGTAAGGTGGATTCTAAAAAAAAAATCCAACCACACGATCCAATAATTGCACTAAAGAAAATAAAATCACCATCTTGAAGAGATATCCACGTACACCCATCAATTGTGTTACTTACAAAAGCCAAGATGTCTGGTGACAGATGAATGGATACTCTCTTAATTGTTTAGAACTCTTCTCATTTGCTTTCTTGCAGAACATGCAGTGGCCAACCTTTTACTTGATTATCATATTCAAACTACCACTTTTCCCTTCAGACCATAAACCTCATAGTATAAGTATAAGGAAACTCATCCTGGTTCCTTATACTTTTTTTTTTTGCCAGAAACATGGGTTGGAGTTCCTTTCTGACTATGGTCTTGGGCCAATTCCTCTTCACATATGTCTTGCTGAGCTCAATGATAAACATCCTAGAGCAGGAATACCAAAGTGTGATATTGTAGTCACACAAGATAAAGCTCTAAATCCTCTAAAATCTCTCAAAAGCTCAATCATTACAAAATTTTCTTGGTCCTAAAATGCGAAATTTAGTGTTCTGCCAATCCTATTTAGGATGACTTGAGAGAACAGCTTGTAGACGACAGACAACAGGCAGATCGGGCGATAGTTGCCAATGTTTTGGATGTCTCCCTTTTTTGTACAGTAGAACAATCCTGCTGGTTTTCCATTGGGACGAAACATTGCATTCAGACAGGTAGCGTGTGAAGAGCTGAGCCAGTGTATTGATGAGTACTGATGGCAGGTTCTTCAGGTGTTC
>JAOXYA010000025.1:51584539-51600993 GCA_028565675.1 Sorex palustris
GTTCTTTCCCTTGCTCCTCCTGCTCCTCCTTCTCTTTTCCTTGCTTCTCCCCTCCCTCCCCTGATCTTCCCTCTTCCTTCCTCTGCTCCTCCCTCTCTTCCTTCCTTCCTTCCTACTTTCCTCCCTCCTTTCCTCCCTCCTCCTCCTCCTCTTCTTTCTTTCTTTCTTTCTTTCTTTCTTTCTTTCTTTCTTCCTTCCTTCCTTCCTTCCTTTCTCCCTCCCTTCCTTTCTTCCTTCTACCACCAATGATCCCAGTATCCCTTCCACCCCCCATCCTCCCCATCCCACCCTGCCTCTGTGGCAGGGCATTACTATTTGTTCTCTCTCTCCTTTTGGGTGTTGTGGTTTGCAAAAGAGACATTGAGTGGAAATCATGTTCGGTCTATAGTCTAAGCATGCATCTCCCATCCTGGGAGGATCCTCCCCAAACCCTTTATTTGGTGCTCCCTTCTCTATCTGAGCTGCTTTTTCCCCCACAGTTGACTCTTGAGTCGATTGAACTCAAACATGACACTAGACTAAATATCTGAATTTAAAGGACTTTGGCTAAAAAGATTACCATTGTTGGTAGGTACAGAAGTCATCAAGCTGTGTTGAGAAAAGTCCTCACTGCCCACGTTGACTCTCCTCGGCCCAGGCTGACTCAACACCCAGAGACAAGCCTAATTTGTTTACACAAGCTGCACCCACATCCCAGGCCCACCCAGGATCTCTGACTCCAGAAACCCCCCCAGGGCAAGGCCAGAGAGGCAATTTTCCTCCATCAGTCAGTCAACATGCTTGCAGAGAAGGGGCAGCCAAGACCCATCAGGTGGGGAAGCCCAGGGCTGGGCTGAAGGTGTAAAACCCAGGAAGGGAATTAGAGTGGAAGGGGGTGGACCCCCAGTGCTAGGGCTGGTCTGAGCAAGCCCAGAGCATTGAAAAAGCATTGCATTCTATAAAGCATCCCCCAAAGTTTGAGGGATTCATGATTTCTTTGGTACTACTTTCAACAGGCAGGGCTGGAGCAATAGCACAGTGGTAGGGTGTTTGCCTTGCGCGCTGCTGGCCCGACTGAGCCGGGTTCGATTCCTCCGCCCCTCTCGGAGAGCCCGGTAAGCTACCAAGAGTATCTTGCTTGCACGGCAAAACCTGGCAAGTTCCCCTGGCAAGCTCCCCATGACGTATTCAATATGCCATACACAGTAACAAGAGGTCTCACGATGGAGACGTTACTGGGCCTGCTCGAACAAATCGATGAACAACGGGAGGACTGTGACTTTCAACACCCAGTAAGTAAGAAACAGAGCAAAAAAGCCAGAGGTCTGTGCTGGCACCACCTCTGTGGCCGGCACCAGGGCAACTGCCATGTGTCAGAGAACACTTCTTCTAGAAAGTCCCAGGATCACAGGCTTTTGAAGGGACCATAAGTGACAATATTGGGAAGGAGAACCCAGATGAAAACCCAAAGTCCTCCAAAATTTTCTTTCTCTTCTCTCTGGTGAAGACATAGAGTGCGTTCATTTGTTTTTAAGATGGAAGTGGAACTTTATAAAAACAAGACTGTGCCCCCAGGGAAAGCAGTAGTGAATTTTTTTCATTGCATCTTTTTCTCTCTGCAAAGAGTAGGAAAGCAGGAATATGTATTTTCAGTGTGGTTCAGCTGCCACGGCTTTCAACCAGCAGGATTTGGTTGAGTTTTGAAGAGGTTGTGCTCCTCTCTTTACCTGAGTGAGGCTACACCCTCCACCCAGCAGGGGCCTCCAGGTAGAGATGGAAGGGAAGCAAGCTGCACGCTTAGGAGCATAGGCTCAGGGTTCTTAATGCCAGGCCTTGGGGGTAGGCTGCAATGCTTTCCTCTGGAATCCATGACAAGAGAGACAGCCCCTGAAGCCAGGTAATACAGTGGGGGCTAGGTGCCATGGGCAGACACTCTCTGTTCCAGCCAATAAGCCATGTCAGAGCCCTCGGGGCCTCTCCCGAGGTCCCTTTGCTGGGCAGTTTTCAAGCCTCCCTTCAGACTGATCTAGAAGCTGCTGAGATCTGTTTGCAAATTCCCTTCCATTCTGGAGGTCAATGCCAGGCATTGATCCGACGCACATTTGGGAGTTTGTGGAGGTGCCGTGGATTTGCTGTTCTACCACCAATTTGATTGGCACCACTCTATGCCCCGACCTTGCTCCCTCCTGCTTCAGTTGTACTAATATCACCACCTCATGGACAGAGCTACTCACTACAGAAAACACTAATAACTATATGTATATATACACGTGACTACATGAATATGAATATTTTCCTCCAATGAGCTATACTCTTTTCTGGGACAATAAACTCTCCTTCAACCTTCTAAGTTATGTGAATGTAAAAAAAAAAAAAAGAACCACAGCCCAAAGTCAATAATCCACAGGGAGTGTGTCCAGACTGGATACATGTTGCCAGAGATTCTGAGTATGAATAAGCTTTCATTGATTGCTCATATATTTGATATATTTGTGATATAATTGAGATGTAGTTCTAGTCCAAGGTATGTCTACTGCTGATGTCTTTGTGAAAACAGTCAGAAGAGGTCTTAGAGAGCTTGCCTTATATGCAGAGGTCACCAGGTCAAATCCCTGGTGTCTTACATGCTCTGAGCACAATCCTAGCTTTCTATCCCTGTGCTGCCCGTGATTTCCAGCTGCACCAAAGACTGATGTATGGGAACACCGTAGGCACACACAGAGGAGTTTGATTCCTGGTGAACACTACAGCTGTGAAAGATGTGTGAGCATCGTGACCAGGAAGCACAACCTCCAGTGAACGTGTGTGAGCCATAACTAATGTGCATCCACTATGAATGTAAGTCTTTGCAGGCATGTGGGCAAACACACCTAATGGCTAAGTGTGTGAGCTCTGGGACCTGAAATGGGTCCCCCAGCAACCATCACAGCTAAAATAAAATGTGGGTGCATTACAACCAGGCATGTATTCATCAGCAACAACTCCAAAAGTAGAGAGAGTATGGGGAAATTTTCTGCCACAGAGGTAGGGGGAGGATTTGAATACTGGGGACAATGGTGGTGGAGAATGTGCACTGGTGGAGGGATGGGTGTTCGATCATTGTATTGATTGAAACTCAAACACGAAAGTTTCATAAGTGTATTTTCACGGTTATTCAATTAAAAATAGTCTTAAGGGCTCAAGATATAGCTCAAAGCTTAGCACATGCTGGCATGAAGGAGTCCTTGGGTTGACCCTCGACACTGCATGACCTCTCAAGCACTGCCAGGAGTGATTTTGAGCACAGAACTTGGAGTATCCCCTGAGTCCCTAGGTGTGGCCCCAAATCTAAACCTGACCCAATCATGCCAAACCAATAATCTAAACCCCACTCACCTCCCCCTCCCTCACAAAAAGCCCAGAAGCTGGAGGCAAAGTTCTCTTTGAAGTACCGTTACTTCAAACAAAATGTTGAGTGAGATGAGTAAAGGAAGGGGGTCTCTCAATGTTTCTGAAGGTCTAAACAGAATCTTCCCCCCTTGCTCTGCTCAGCCCCTTGCACCTGATACAGCTTACAGGAATACCCTATGCCGTATTCCATGTCAGTATCAAGAACAGATGACTCAGCTTCTCCTTCCACACTTCCTCTCCCTGTCTCACCAATGAGCTCAAAGGAGAGTTCAGGGTGTGGGTTCAAGGGAAAGAAACTTCATTCAGAATCCACTCCTCTCAGGCCAACATTCTGTGCAATCAGCTGACCAGGATGATAGCAGGAATGCTAGGGTATAGAACAGATAACCTGGGGACAGACCAAGGCACAAGTAAAGTTGGCCAAAGCCACAACTCACTATGGCATGGTTTCCTCCTTTTAAGTAAGACCTTGTAAGACCTTGATCTCAATAATGCTTAACTTCCCTTTCAAGGCCAATAGCCTCCAAGCCTCTATTTAAAAATTGTACAAGATTTGAGTAATCTGATGATAACAAAAATCCTGCTAGTCTTTTTGCTTCGTCGTTTTCTTGTTGTGGGAGCAACCACACCCAGCAATGCTCAGGGGTTATTCCTGTCTCTATACTCAGGAATTACTCCTGGTGGTGCTTGGGGGACCATATGGGTTGTGAATATTGAACTGGATTGGTAGCGTGCAAGGCAAGTGCCCTACCTGCTATAGTGTCCCTTCAGACCCAATTCTGTGAGAGTCTTAAAGAAATGACAGTAAATCCCAAATAACAGGAAATCAGGAAAGCATATTTATGTTTGACAAGAAACATCCTAGGTGTTTCATCAACATATTGATTTGCTTTGCTGAGAAATAAGTGGGTTTGGGAGATTAATAATTGTTATTAATAGTATTTTGCATTTTATGACCACTCATGGTCAAGTGAAATGACAGAACCTGGACTAGAGATATCAGAGTCACTCTGTGGTTTGACCTTTATCCGATAGCGCCTGCCTCTTGCCCTATCCTTGAGAGTTTGTAGAATTCAGCCAGTGCATGCTTCACCCACAGGGTCTTACAAGTAGCAGAATCAGATTCAGGAGGTCTGTGCAAAGACCAACATCTGCATTTCTAGCATGCTCTTAGGGCTATGCAGATATGATTTCCACAGGGGAAAAAAAGGTTCTGCAAATTTTTTTGTACATAGTTAAAAAACCACCAGATTTGGGAGGATGAGGGGCTTGGGCAACCTTCCAACATGAGCAGAAGAAGCATAATTTTTTCAGTAGAAGAGGGTCTAAACAGGTGAGTCTTGGATATCAGGAATTAACTCTGGGGAAAGGAGAGCAGGAAGGAGGTGTTTTCAGGCAGTCAGGCAGAGAGTGAGGAGACAGTGGTGCTGTCCAAGTGCCATGGCTGTCATAATGACAGAGACCCTCTCAAAGTTCTGGCTTCCCCATCCTTCAGGCTGAGTTTTCCCTTTCACCTAATGGAATTATTTTCTGCTGGTGCCCCAACAGCCATTTCATGCCACGATGGATGCCATGTAAATGGATCTCTTTTTATTTCATGTCCCAGAACAATGAGTTTCTAAATAAAGGCCAGTGGTTTCTATTGGAGAGTTCACGTACAGCATAGAAAGATAGTAGCTGGCCACATAGAAAGTTCACTGTACCTGCTCCCCTAAAAGGCAGCAGGTTCCATGGACACCTCATTAGTCCCTGAAATGCAGCGATGCCATTGAGCCCTCCTCAAATATTTTTGATGTAAAGTTGTTCAAAAGACAGGAAGAAAATGGCACTGGTTTCAAAAACTGATGCTTTGTGCTATTTATTTGTGGAAGAGGAGCTTCCTAGGCAGTGCTTAGAGGGACCCCTCCCAGTGAATCTTGTACTACTCACTCAGGCTCTGAAGTGTTTGGGACCACCAGGACAACAATCAGCTGTTTTGGAAAGACCAAGTGGTTCCAGGGCTGGAACCTGGGTCATGTGCACAGTAGGCATGCACCCTAACCACTGTACTATCTTCCTGGCCCCAAAGATTGATGCATTAAAATAATTGTTTCAATGATAACAGCATAATTTACCAAGTTGTTTATAATACAGTTGTTTTGGACATTCAATGTTCCAACATCAATCCCACCATTTGTGTGCCTTCCCCTCTATCCATGTCCCCACTTTATCACCCACCACTCCAGTCTTCCCCTTCAAAGGCACAAACAAATTTACTTTTTATTGTTTGTTACAATCAAAGAAAAATGGAATTTTCAAAACTTAGATCAATAAAATCAATTTGTGGTCATTGTCATATCTCACAGTGGTGTACTGAAGTCTTTGTCTGAGGATTTATTGGGCTGGTTATTGCCAGTGGAGCCTTCTGTGTTATTGTTTTCGTGCATTGAGCTTGATGATCATATATCCAACCTTTCCATCAGATTTGTTGTGGTCCTACAGGGCTGACAGTACTATGAAATTTTGAGGTGTTGCGCAGCTGTGCAGTCCAGAACCTATGGAGCTGGAGTGATTTGGGGGCTGGCAGCTTGATGAGGTCCAGTTGTGGACCTGGGCCATCTCTGTGTTGGGAGGTGTTGTCAAGTGTGACTGTGGTCTGCTATGCCTTCAAGAAGAAAGGGGCATCTGCCTGCCCCCATTTCAAGAAGATCTCCCGAGTTTTCAACCCAGACCAATCTACGCTGGAAGATTGGGTGGCAACATGATCTTTTCGAGATTAGCTGTGGTGCTGGACAGTTTCTCTGCCAGTAAGATGACCACACTGATGCATTTTGAAAGACAAAGACAGATCGCTTCCACTCCCAGTGTGTTGGTTTCTGTGAAATGATCTTTTTGTGCTCATAGAACCCACTCATGTGTTGAGATGATTCCCCACCCACTTCAACCTTTGATGTGAGTGAGGACAGTTGTTACAGGTTCAATTGAGCCTTCCCACACAGACACACCCCTCCGTATGTGATGTATGAAAGTCCAGAACATCAGAAGATGACCTTGTTTGGAAGTACCACTTCAGTATAACTGAAGAGGTATCTATTCAGCGGAGCCCTACTAGAGAAGAGTGTGCCCTTCACCTCAGGTGGCCAGTGTCCCGACACAAGTGAACAGCTCTGGGCACACACACTGAGAGAGACATTACGTGAAGATGAAGGCAGGTACTTATGTGAGTGCTGCCTACCAACCAAGGAACAGCAAAGCCAGCCTGTCAGCCCCCACAAAGAGGAAGACAACAGCCATTAGAATTCCCCACACTGCCTGCCAACACCCTCATTCCAGTCTCCAGATCTCTGAGATGACACAATCCTATTGTTTAACTTGTTGGCACCAGCACTACAAATTCATGTTCATCAAATCACATTTAAGTAGGAGCTTCCGGTGGTCTGAGACAGAATCAATGTGTTACTCTACATTTGTGGGGCTCTGTTACAGCAGTCAGAGGATACCACTCTTACAGACTGATCATAAAATGAACTGTCCATAAAAGCAAAATACCTGTGTCAGGCCTGGAGAGAAACATTGGTGAACTGTAACAAACTGAGAATGTTAGAGAAGTGGCTACTGAATTCCATTATGGGTTGAACCTTTCGAGATTCTAGAATGTTGATTGTTCAACCTAATGCCATGTGTGGAAGAGCTGAGATATAACAGCTTCTCCAGGTGGGGTCTGATGGCAGGACACTCCCAGGCGGGTGGGAGGGGGAGAGGAGGGTGAGCCCAGAAATCCTCTAAAATGAGCACAAGTGCCAATGATTAAGAAACCAAACAAAGTCTGAACACTGGGGCTGCAGAAATAGTGTAATAGGTCTGACACTCGCCTTGCATATGCCCTAGCCAGGCTCCACCTCCTTTCATGCTGGGTTCAATTCCTAGCATCACATTTGGTCCCCAGAGCCCCACCAGGACTGATCCCTGAGCACAACCAGGGGTAAGCTCCGAGCATAGCTGGGTATGGTCCCAAAACAAATGAAGAAATTTATCCCCATGTGGCTCTTAGATGCTAAGCAGAGACTGGACAGAGTCTGTAAAAAAGCCTGGCGGCAGAGAGCATTTATTACAAAAAAGCGACCATATTTCACTGTACAATCATCCTCACACCTTGCTGTTTTGTTTTTTATTATCTAGGGGAGGAGTAGGTGGTGGTGGGAGGTTGGCGAATTGGTGAGCCACATCCAGACTGCCCTCAGGCCATCCTCAGGGGACCATCAGTAAAGCTGGGGGTCAAACCTGGTCAGCTGAATGTGGAATGCCAGGTAAACCCATTAAGCCTTGTACTATCTCTTCAAGCACCCTGAATAACAATGGCACTATCTTTAGAAGAGCTTTAGGGACTGGAGAGATAGCACAGTAGGTAGGGTGTTTACCTTGCATACAGCTGACCAGGGTTCAATTCCCAGCATCCCATATGGTCCCCTGAGCACTACCAGGAGTGATTCCTGAGTGCAGAGCCAGGAGTAACCCCTGAGCATCGCCAGGTATGACCCAAAAAGCAAAAATAAATAAATAAAAATAAAAGAGCTTTAGGTAATGATTGTATTATTATAGTTTTTTGCTCAGAGTTTCACATAAAATCTATGCTGTTATATAGTGAAAAGCAGTAGGAAATCCAAGGTCTGGTTGACAGTGGCCCCAGGCTCTACCTCTTCCTCTTTCTCTTCCTTTTTTTCCTCCTCCTGCAGATATAACAACCTAGAAGACATAATTGAAAGCCACAATTTGAAGTCCAATAAAAGGACTGGCCTGAGTGTCTGTGCTCCAGAGTCGGCAGCTAGAGAAGCCACAGAAAACAACTTCCAAACCCAGGTGAGTGGCTTCCTGGCTGTTGGAGGGTATTCTTGGCAGGTAGAAACCTAGAGGCGGTGTTTGGGTATGAAAAGAAAGAGGCCCCATGTGAAGGTCTCCTGCAGGTGCTTGTGGATTGCATGTTCATATGCCACCTGGACAGATAGGGCACAGCCTACACCACTCACCACTGTGTCCCCATTCACTGCCTAAACAATGGATCATCCTAGTATTGCCTGTAAAAGACAAGTGATGTAACAATTTGTTTCAGGAGTAGGAAAAACAATTCGCCAATTTCACGATTAGGACCATCTTTTGCTTTTACATTTGACTTTAATTAGGTGTGTATTTGAATTCGTTTTGGGGTCAGCATTACATTGAGTGTATCATTTCCTGTCTCTTGGTGAAAGGTAATATGTGAGACAATAAATTGGTAATTGGAGGCCTTGAAGACACAGAGGCAAGCCTTCCTTCCTGTGTTAACAGTCCACAGACATTAACCACTTTCTGATCCATGCAAACTCCATGCTAGATGCTTGTCATTGGGTGCACATCACAATGAAGGAGCCCATGATCAGACTTCAAAATAGTACAGTAATGGAAACAAATGTTTTTGGAACCACCACAGTTTCCTCTCTGCTTCTTTCTTGGCCTTTTTGTCTTCTAGGTACAGCCAACCTTACAAAATAACTTTCATTCTATAAAGTTCATGTCCGAAATTACTTAGTCTATCAGGCCTAATGAATGGAATTAGCCCTTCCTCTGTATATAACTTGGAACTTGACACAATTTCTTCACAGAATGTAATTCAGCTAAACGCTATCTTTCTCATTTCTTCTTTTTAAATAACTTAAAAATATATTTCTACTTCCCTTTTTCTCTATTGTGGCTATGGTGGATGGGTCACAAACACTTGATTGGGGTGCTTGCTTTAGTCACACATCTGGTTGTGATTCTCACAAACTCACTCAGCCTCAGTGTTTGCCAAAGGGTTGCACTTTTAATTGTTGTGCTCACCAGGGGGCGTCTGTGGTACTCACACATCTGGTTATAACACTCCTGACTAGGTTTATTGCACCTTAGCTGCAGTGCTCACACACTCCTGGCTTGTGCTAGAGAGAATGCACTATACTGTGGTACAGGAGTACTGAACAGCATAACTTCCAAGACCACACCTGGCACATGTAGGCAGCTTGGGGGATCAAACTCATGATCTCATGCTTGCAAGGTAGATACCTTTAACCACTGAAACATCTAATAGTTATTGAACTTAAGAGTGGGGGGACACCATAATTTGCAAATATTTTAATAATAGAGACCTTCATTCAATGTTCCATTTACAAACCCATTACCTGAGTCAGTGTTCCTCCACCAAAGTCCAAGTTTTCCAGCTTCTCCCCACTCACCTCTTCAACAAACTAATCATTTTATTTAAAATTTACTTACTATAGTTTGGACCTCATATTTACACTAGTATAAACTCTTATGGTTTTTATATCCATAGTTACTTCACCTCTGCATTACCAAAATGACCAAGATCCTTGACTAACGTCCTTACATTATCTCCAGTCCACCTCTTCATCCCCATCACTCTTCTCCTTCATAGCATTCTCCACTTCCATAATCCAGGGCCAGTGGATTGCCATCAATTTGATACATTCCATTACTGTGTCTTGTAGTGCTGTAGACCACAGATAAATGAGAACATTTGGTATGTTTCCTTCTCCTTCTGACTTAAGCCATTTAATATAATACCCTCCAGTTCTATCCAGGTTACAGCAGACTGCGTGATTGAATATTTTATTTTTAATAGTCATTTACTTTATGCCTTTCACTGACATGGTAGATGGTGTAATGCCCACCAAAAATTCATTTCAACCTGGCACCTCAGACTATGACCTTATTGGAAGTAGTTTCTTTGTAGATGTAATTTTAGTTCAAGAATGAGAGATGAGCTCACCTTGGACTTAGGTTGGGTCCTAAATCTATTACTAACAACTTCAAAAAAGAAAGGAAAGGGAGTTATAGACCCAAAGAAAGAATTGTATTCAAGTGATAGTGGAGACAGAAATGAAAATTGGATTTTTCTTAGCTAAGAAAGACTGGGTGCCCCCCAAACTGAAATAAGAAGAAACAAGGAAAGAGTCTCCCATCCCACCTTTGCAGGGTCCCTGCTGGGCCCCTGATATCAGACTTCAGGGAGCCACAACTACAAGAGTACATTTCTGTTATTTGAAGTCACCTGGGTTGTAGTCATTTCTTATGGCAGCTCTTGGGAACTCAAACATCTGAGGATAATTTATGACTTACCTTTTTATCTCCTCAAACTTGCTCATAAGCATTTGTGAAAATATGGCTTTCTCAAATCATTAATCTCAGTTCCCTCCTCACTTTGCTGTTACTGAAGCACTTATAAAAATAGGAAGCATTAAGGACCATGCAAAGTCAAATTATATTAATTAGTCATGTTGTCCCTAAGGGGTATCCTGGGAGGAATTTGCACCTTTTGGGTGGGAAGGAGCCAAGCAGGACAATGGAGATCACAGCCCGCCCGGGCAACCCCTCTGCTAAGGGCAAATACTTGAACATGGCCCTTGCTTGCTGGATGGATCCCCAGAGTCAGTGACAAAGACTTGAAGAGGAACTGGTTCCACTTTCTGTTATCCTGAATGATTCAGAGTATCTCCATTTTTTGATTCCTAGTTTCCTCGATGGGCATTGGACAAAATGGGTTTTTCCCAGAAACCACTGGAAACACACCCAGGATGCTGGGGCCAAGAAAGACCCAAGCTGAAGTGCAACAAACTTTGTCTCTGGGGTCAGAGTTTCTGGCCAAGAGGTTTTCTCAAAGGAAGTTCTGGACTGGATAATAATTGTAGAGAGATAAACACTGACTTTCCAAATCCTCCTAGTTCTAATACCACATTGCCACAGTCCTCGGGGCTTCAGGAATCAAGCCTGGAGCATCCACATGCCAGACAAGTGCTCTGGCCCATTAAATTACCACACTCTTGAAACACCAGGCCCCTACAATGCACTGACTATGTAGTGACTCTGGATTGATCCAATACGACTTGCACAAAAGACCATAGTTGAAAGGTCCCACCCTAAGAACTCAGCATTTTGTATGCCTTTGGTTCTTTCACTGCAGGAAACCCTTAAAAATTGTATCTACTGAGTCCTTAGCTCACAAATGAGAAGAACTTGGCACAGAGAAGGGGGAAAACTCATTCAAGGGCACACACCTGTCAGCTGGGTGGAGTCTTATGCTTCATGTGCTCCATTTAGAGCCCAGCTGGGAGCCCAACATCCAGGTCTTTTCAAAGGGTCTCTATGACTCATTGAAATTAGGTACCTTTGTGGGCACCTGAATGATAGAATGGAAAAGGGAAGACATAGGTGGGTGGTGCTAAAGATCAGCTTCATGATTTCTTTCACCTCTAGTACCACCCAGGCATATTGCAAGCAGAGTCTTTTAGAAACCTCATGAGAGCTAAATGCCATGTGTGATCTTTCTTAGGTAAATGAGTTCTCAGAACCTGGGACCCCTATTTCCTACCCTGAATGCACCTTTGAATTCATTCCATACCTACCTATGAGACTCTAACTCTGCTGAGCCTTTTCTTGCTATACTCAATCAGGTGAGCTTATGCCGTCTTGCATTCCAGGAGTTAAATTCTAAGCTGAAGAGTTGATGTGATTTGGGTTGATAAAAAAAACACAGGAAACCTTCACTTTTCTACCGCCACCTGCTTCTCTCCCTTTGCTCACTGAGACTTCAATGCTCTGCCCTCACTGCTCATAACTATCAGTGTTATAGTTGCAATGTTATTATTCCATTATTAGTCACCAACCATGGGCAAACCACTATTTCCACTGATATTGCTTATAAATTATTACACTAACAGCTCTGCAGTTTCGCAGGGACTCAAGAGTATAAAGACACAAAATCTCAGTGAGAATTCTGTCCAGAATCTGCCAGCATAGGGCCATTTCTTTGACATTTTGCCTCAATGGCATTTTCTAGAATTGTTATTATTTACCGCTTACATGGCCATGTGTGATCTTTCTTTCCATGGTCCCCCAAAGGCCACTGGAGCTCTCTCATGCAAACAGAAGCTCAGAGAGTCGGCAGTTACACTGCAGGGCGCCACACAGCTGAGCTTTTTAGTATTTGCCCAAATGGCTTCCCAGGGTAACAGTAATCTCCAAAGCACTGCTATTTCAGGCAAGCAAAAGTTATTTTAACCTCTAGTGGCTCTGAATGCCATGGCCCTACAAATTGTTCTAGAATGGTGGAGGAGCACTACTTTCTCTGTCTTTGCATCTCACTATGGGAATGTATCTTTGCCAGCATGGATTACTGGAGGTTTTGCTGACAAAGCTGAAGTGGTTGTTTCTAGGAAACACAACCTCTGGAAAGCATTTAGAAAGCAGCTCTTGGCGCTCTGGCCCCACAGTGGCTTCCTGACAAACTGAACTCTATACTTGCACAGGCAGTTCTAGCCTACTGTCGTTTGCCTTGGTCTGAAGAATTACAATTTGCATTACCATGGGCTAAAATTAAAGGTCTTTTGTAGCCCTTGATGAAACCTCCTGTGCCCTAGGGTCTGACAGTGAGTCTCTAGAGACAGTACCCCTTTCAGGAAAATCCCCTCATAGGCCTGACTCTCTAACAACATATCCAACTCAGTTTGTAGAGTGCCCAGCCCAGTGTCCACCTATGTGTCACCTCTCAGTCTCTCACAACTAAGCAACTCTGTAAAGGAAGACAGATGAAGCAAGCAAGCTTCACACACCAAGATACCAAACACCTCTTGAGTGTCTTAAAGGGTAGAATTGCTAAGGGTGAGAAGGACCACCACCTATGAAGGAAAAAGGAAACTGACCCCACCTTAATAGGCCAGTGGCCCCAGAACCCCACTCAGTTTATGCTATATTGGGGTTAAGGACACAGAATTGACATGCATTTGCAGTAGGAGAGAGGGGATGCCCAGGGGACTGGGCTTTTTTGATGCGCCCTTAAGGGACCACAGGTGTGGTGAGTCACTCAGTGCCTCCCACTCCTCCAGAAACTCTAGCTCATCTCTCTGGGATGACCATCTATGCCAATTGAGGATCTTGGCAGCCAAGAGGGGTTCAAAAAGCATGCTGCCAAACTGCCATGGACCACATTCCCATTGTCCAATCCCATGGAGGCCTTTGTTCTCAGGCATGAAATTTCAAGAGCTCCCTCCAAGGTAGCTCTCAGGTACAACTCAGACACAAGAGGTGCTAGAGAAGGATTCTCCTGGTGACACAGGTTGACCTTTTTAGAAAAGAGTAATGAGATTTCTTCACCCTTCTGCACCATCAAAATTTTTATTAGTCCTGTCTCAAAACACTGCAGATACATAGCACTTAAAAGAGCTCCTCTGAAAAATAAAACAAAGATATTATTTTTACCTTATTTATCCATTCACTGTCACCACAACACTGGACTAACAGTTGAGTATGCGGTTCCCTAGCAATGCTTAGAATATTTGCATATAAAACTCTAGATATTTATGAGGTTATAGTTTATTAACAGTTTAAGTAGATCTTTATGTCTCTCCCTGTTGTTCATGTCTCTCTATCTGTGTACAATCTTAACTGTCCCATCCCTTCATTGTCTTCTGGTGTACTTCCACGTATACCTGATCACAGTTTATTTGTTTGTTGGTTGGTTTTAATGGAGGGGGTGGTGCTTCAGGAACTATTCCTCAAAAGTGACCCCCGGGGAGCTAGAGGAACCATACACAATTTCAGTGATTTGAACCAAGGCAACAGCCTTACCCCTTCTACAGTCTCTCCAGATTATAGTTTAAAGCAGCTCTCAATCCTGGTTGTCTTCTTTGCTATACACCATTGGTTTTCCTTCCAGTCACCTAATAGTGGTGCTTACAAGGTTTATTTATCCATACATTTATTCATTTTATTATTTTGTCATCTCTCAAGCAATTCTTAGGCCTAGGGACCCTCTGGGCAAGTCTTGATCTATTGGACTGGGGGGTTCAATGCCAGAGCCTAAGGATTCAGTACGTTCAGGCTCTTGATGCTGGTGATTTCCCCTCTAAGGCCCCAGAGGAATTCGGGAATCTTCAGGGCTGCACCCAGTTATGCTCAGTAGACCATGTGATGCTAGGGATGGAAACAGGGTCAGCCACATGTTAGCCATCTGCATTAATCCCTATCCAATTTCTCCAGCCCTTGCTTCTGTTTTAGTTTTATCACCCCACCATTTGAGCCACACAGTCACGGTCATGGTCCTCCCGTTGTTGATCGATTTGCTTGAGCGGGCCCAGTAACGTCTCTATCATGAGACTTGTTGTTACTGTGTTTGGCATATAGAATATATCTTGGGTAGCTTGCCAGGCTCTGCTGTGAGGGCGAGATACTCTCGGTAGCTTGAGGGGCTCTCCGAAAGGGGTGGAGGAATCGAACTCAGGTCGGCCATGTTGGCTGCGTGCAAGTCAAATGCCCTACCTGCTGTTCTATCGCTCCTGCCCACCATTAGAGCATGTGATACTAATCTTGTCTGCCCTATTGACTTCTAGTTCCCTAACCTAACTGAATGCCCACCTCATATCAAATGTTCAGTTCGTATTTGTTGTACGAATGAAAGCTCTCTATGGTAAATTTTATACTGTGTTTCTGTTCTGTTGAAGCAACCCTGATAGTTCAGGAGGATAACAAGATTCACTGATTCAGCTCCTGGGGCTCCATCTTAGGCTTTATCAACGAGCCACTGAAAGTGTCCCAATCTTTTCCCTTTACTCTGATGAAGTCATAAAGTGGGAAAGGGAAAGGTTAAGGGTAATAAAATTATATTTTGCATATATATATATATATATATATATATATTTCAGAATCTTCTGCCCCTGCGCCAGGCTGTCCTCACAGGACCTCTTGGAGGGGTCAGGTTGAGTTTCCCTCCCTGCCCTGAGCAGAACCCTGGCAGCCGAAAGCTCCCAGAACCTAGCCACAGCCATGCTCAAGGCCACTCTCCACACACCCAGACAAGCTTAATGCATGAAGGAATTGGCAGAGGAATCCAGGTGTGCAGAACCCAGGGCTGAGATCTCCAAGACTGCTCAGATCGGAACTGGGCCTCATCCAACCAGATACCCAATTTTACAGTAGCTAGGCAGTCACATGCACAAACTACCTCCAGTGCCATGTAATCCCATCAACAGCCAAGATCCAGAGACTATAAAACAAAGCTCCCGGAAGTGCACAACCAAATTTGTGGCCATGTGACCTCTTATAGTTTAGCCCTGATGTACGTAAAACAACACACATGTGTTTGTTTTTTAACATACTTGCTTGTGTTCTCTTATATACATTCTCTGTCCCTCTCAGAGAGCCCGGCAAGTTACCAAGAGTATCGTGTCTGCACAGCAGAGCCTGGCAAGCTCCCTGTGGCATATTTGATATGCCAAAAACAGTAACAATAACAGGTCTCATTCCTTTGACCCTGAAAGAGCCTTCAATACGGCACCATTGGGAAGGATGAGTAAGGAGAAGTTGCTGAAATCTCAGGGCTGGGACGAATGGAGACGTTACTGGTGCCAGCTCAAGCAAATCAATAAACAATGGGATGACAGTGATACAGTGATACAGTGATGTATATATTTAGTCACACCCAGCTGTGTTTTCCTCACCAGGGACTGTGGAATTCCAGCACAGCCATACTTAGGGGTCATTAGTATTGCATTTGCAGTGCTCAAGGGCTATGCAATTAGAAATCAAAGTCAGCTCTGCACACATGCTAGATATATGGTCTATTATTTTTATGGTCTATTATTATTTTATATGGTCTATTATTATTTTTCTGCACTATTTTTCTGATTCTTCAATGGTATTTTGAATACTTTGTTCTAAGAAAGTCAAAGAAAGAAGAGTAGTAACCATTAGACAGCAATTGGAACTTGGGGTTAAGAGGAGATGAGAAGTTGAACTCTATGACATAGGCCCATCCAGTTGTTGAAAGCTAATATTATTGATTTTAGAACAAAGTAATTCTAAGCATCACTGTAACACTAATTTACTAAAAAATGTTCTAGACTGCAACATATCCTCCAGTTTTAAGACCTAAAAATTGACTTTCCAATGCAGTAGCCACACTTTATTTTATTTATTTTTATTATTTTTATTTATTTATTTATTTATTTATTTTTATTGAATCACTGTGGGAAAAGTTACAGAACCTTCAGGTTTAGGTCTCAGTCATGCAAATATCAAACACATTT
>JAOXYA010000025.1:51715960-51726181 GCA_028565675.1 Sorex palustris
ACATCCATGTGACACTTTCCAAACAAGACAGACATATGAGTAACGATGGTACAAAAAGATGTTCAACATCATTCATCATCTGGGGAATGCAAATCAAAGTGACAATGAGATAACATCTCACACCTGCTAGAATGATTATTAATAAAAAAATAAATAACAGTTGTCGGTGAGGATGTGGAAAAAAGGGATTGCTTGCACATTTTTTATGGGATTGTAAGTTGGAATAGCCACTAGGAAGATTTCTCCAAAAAATTTAGAAAAAGCACTACTGAAATTTCCAGAAGCCCCAAAGATGAGTGATTGTTAAAAGGAAGTGAAAACATACACCAAAGAGATATTTTGCACTTATGAAAAATGAACACTCATTATGGCTAATTCATAATAGATATGAAGATATGAAACAACCTTAGTGTCCAAAAGTCAATGGATGTATATAGAGGATGTAATATATATATATATATCACAGGTACGCACACATATATATATATTTAACGGTATTTTATTTAACCTTGAGGAGAAAGGACACGCTTGCATGAACACTGAGGACACTGACTCAGTAAACAGTGAAATAAATCACGTAGAGAGAAACCAATGTTGCATGATATCACTTATATGTGGAATTGGAGGAAAAGGTCAAAATTATAGAAACAAAGAATAGCAAAAGGGTTGCTAGGGACCAAGAGGTGGAAGAATTAGAGAAATTGGTAAAATGGTAGACCTGC
The DNA here is from genome assembly GCA_028565675.1 of Sorex palustris. Lineage (NCBI taxonomy): Eukaryota > Metazoa > Chordata > Mammalia > Eulipotyphla > Soricidae > Sorex > Sorex palustris. The sequence continues at coordinate 51,716,683 of JAOXYA010000025.1, forward strand.
AGCTGTAAGTCTGAGGATCTAATGTAAAAGAGGAAGCCTTCGCTGACAGTTTTTATTTTATTTTATTTTATTTTACTTTATTTTGTTTTGTTTTTTGGGTCACATTTCACTCAAGTGAGAGAAGAAATCTGAAGTTCAAACTCTGTCAACGATCAAGAATCAGGGACGCTGTCTCATTTGCTAAGGCGTTGAAAATCAGATGGGCCGGACACGTAATGCGATTTAGAGACGACAGTGGGACTAGAGCTGTTACCAACTGGATTCCACGGGACGTCAAAAGGCGCGTGGCCGCCCTCCTACAAGATGGTCAGACTTCTTTGTCAAAACCCTGAACAAATGATTTGAGGCTCTTCGTGTTCCTGGAGCAAGCAGATACCATTGGGCTACGCTAGTACGTGACAGGGACAAATGGAGACATCACTGGCACCCATGCAAGCAAATCGACGATCAACAGGATGATAAGTGATATATTCTTCCAGAGGGCTATGAGGAAAGTCTAGCTCCTATTATTCAAATGTATGCTTTTTAATTTTAAAACCCAAATTTTTCAACCTGAGGAGCTCAGTTTCTCTCTGCAACAGATAATTTTTTTAAATAACATTTTAATAGTAAAATAGTATATCTACTATTAATTGACAAAACTCTATGGACACTCATAACCCAAATATTCAAATAATTATTCTCTGCTATGTAAATCTAATAACAGCTTATAGATATAGGTTTCCAGACAAGGTTAGTGAGGAGTCTCAATAATATTTGAAAAGGAGAAGTAAGTAGGATGTAGAAAAGTTGAGGTAGACTATTTTAATTGTTATAAAATGGTATCTCCTTTAATATATACTTCTAATCTCTGAGTTCCAACATCTATTGAACTTGCATTGTGACAAATAAGCCTCGGTTGTGTGCCTGTTTTTCTAACTACTTGGACATCTGTGTACAAGGCAGAAGTAGGATGAGCTTCCATTCACTTCTTCCCTTCCTCATGACTGCTGCATGTCATCCTGTGGGTGTTCCCCTCTCCTGGTTCTGTCAGGATAAGACCAGGCAACTGACAGGGCCATGAAAGGTGAGGCAGAGGTGGAGCCATGTCTCTCCTATCTATCTAGACTCATCAGCTATAAACTATGACCAAGTGTTCCAAGCTCTTTCTCAAGAACTGAGCAAGGAATCTGATTTTGAGAAGTTGTTCTGAGAAGCCCTGATAAGTCAAAAAAAGATCAGAGTTTAATTTTTATCTCAAACTGGATGTGAGATGTGTGCTGAAAGTAGATATTGGACATGTAGAACAAAGTAGACAAAGTAGAACATGATGACCTCTCAGTGTCTGTATTGCAAACCATAATGCCCAAAAGTAGAGAAATAGTATGAGAAATAGTGTCTGCCATGGAGGCACGGGGAGGGAGGGATTGGGGGTATACTGGGGAGATTGGTGGTGAGGAATGTGCACTGGTGGAGGGATGAGTGTTTGATCATTGTGTGATTGTAACCCAAACATGAAAGCTTGTAACTTTCTCACAATGGTTGAATAAGATTAAAAAAAAAACAAAGTATCCTTGATTGTTTACATTTTCATCTTTCCCCTCCTACAGTCACTCTGAGCTAGGTCAAGGGCTGCTTAGATTAACAAAACTTTACAACAGTGATGCTGTGATGCCAGTTCCCAGTTCCAGAACTGGACTCTGAATTGGTCTAACAGCTCCCAGTTTCTTGCCTAAAGAATGCTCTTCCTTGGACCCCCAGCTGCCATGCCATTGCACTGCCCAGGTACCCTCCTGAGTTCAGTTATGTGTCTAATGAATGGCCATCCAGGTGCTCAAGACCTTCTGGTCACAACTGAGCTCACAGGCCATGCTCTGGAAGATACTAGCCATCCTAGCAGTCTGACTCTTTCATGTCATAGAAGAATCCCATGAAAATCTGCCATTTGGGGGGTGGTTTGTTACGTTGTAGTAGATAACTGATTGTCCCCCAACTTGAAGAACACGTACCTCAGTGTTTGTCTGCTGGGCACTGAAGATTGCATCTTTTGTTAGATGTGTTACCTAAATGGTTCTTTCATAGTTGCCTGGAACATGTGAAGAATTTAAATCTCTACCTATATTATTTTCTTTAGATATATTTCATTATTTTGAATCTGTATCTTCTAACAATATTTTTTCTTAAGAATTTAAACAAATATCTTGTTTTTATCTTTTGAGTTCATGCTGTTACACAGAAAGCAAGAACTTGAGGCTAGATTTTCTGGTTTTAATTATGTGTGTATATGAACTCACATATAATAGAATATCCTATAATAACCACAGTAACCACGGTCCTCCCGTTGTTCATCGATTTTCTCGAGCGGGCCCAGTAACGTCTCCATCGTGAGACTTGTTACTGTGTTAGGCATATCGAATACATCACGGGTAGCTTGCCAGGCTCTGCCGTGCGGGCGAGATACTCTCAGTATCTCCGAGAGGGGCAGAGGAATGGAACTCGGGTCGGCCATATTGGCCGCATGCAAGGCAAACGCCCTACAGCTGTGCTATCGCTCCAGCCCATCCTATAATATTTTATTATAGATAAGTTCAGAACTTTTTTAGTCAAAAAATGGAAGGTTTGGACTTTTGACTACTACAGTAATTTTGAGTTTTCACATTCTAAGATTGTAATATATTTTCTTTTTATTAGTTAAAAGTAATTAGTAATACAAAATTAGGTTGTGTAAGTGTCGATAGCATTGCATAAGATAAAAACATTTCTTTTATCTGCAGTAAAGTTTATGTAGATTATTTTCTCCCTTTTGAGAAAGTGTTATTAGCTTTAGGTGAGGGCACATGCCTGGCCTTTATCATCCTCCTCTGTTCATGTCAAATCTTGTTACCGAAAAGGTCACACTGTTTTTTAAATTTCCAACTTTCTTGAATCATAGGTCAAATGTTACTTGGGATTGCAAAGAAAAAAAATGGTGGAAATGCAGGAGGTCTGCATCGGGGAACTCTTTAGATACTTTAGGTAATGGAGTCTTTGAACCGTGCCTGTCTTACCATAATGCCAAAGTCCCTTAGAGCAAGTTTCCTTGCCTACTTATGTGATCTGTATTATATGACCTCTTTGTACTACTGTGTATCATTGTATAACAATACAAGCTGGAAAATGTCTTTTTTTATTTTTCACTACAGAGTAACTTTTGCCAAAACAGTGTCTATTTTGTCAAGCCTGGCATATCTGCTGGTAAGGGTAGTTGGTCCCTGTGTCAACAGGGCTGCTTCTCTCTTTGAGAAAAGAATGTGTAGTAAAAAGACCGCTACAGGTGCTAAAATTTAGGAGTTCATTTTAGCACTTAGCATGTTATCCTGTGCTCTCTCTCTCTCCCCCCCCTTTCTCACACCACACACACACACACACACACACACACACACACACACATACATGTTTCCTGCCATTTTCTTCATTAGACTTATCAAGAGAGGAAAAAGTAATGAGCACTAATTCTGCTTTGAGTGTGATTCATTAGTAAAATTTCACTTGGGAACTAAACCAGAAGATAACACATCAGTTTCTCCTTTTAAAATAAGAAGAATCTAAGTGTCAGGCATGTTTTTCACTTCCGTAAATGAACCAGACAGACTGTCAGACAAGGAGGAGCTTGAAAACCATCTGTGGGAAATGGTGATGAGTGAATTAGATTAGGAAGAGACACGACGTAGCTTCTTCAGTTCTAATGCTGATGTCCTGGTTCTTCAGTTGGGTTGAATGGTATTTACATATTCCATGTATCGAGTATGATAAAAAAATTAAAACATTGCTATAATGATTGTGATTGTTTGTGATATCTTTGGCCAGAATTGTTTGATTAATTTCTATTGATGGTGGAGTATTTACAGAGTTCTTAAATCCTTTTAGTAAAGGGTGAACCATAATGCATACAAAGGCTTCCTTTTGTGCAAGACAAATTTGACTCCCTTCTGGCCTAAGGAGAAGTAGTAGAAAGGAAGTAAATAGTTAATTATGATTTTAAGAGGTGTTGCAGAATAAACATTTGTGTCACCCCACTTCCTCTGTCCCTAGATTGCATGTGTTGAAGCCCTAACCTCCGTGATGATTTGAAGTTTGCCTTTGGGAGAGGATTAGATGAAATCATAAAGGTGGAGCCTTCCTGATAGGATTAGTGGCCATTAAATACCTCATGAGCCAGAGCTCACATAGCAAGAAGGTGAGGCTCTGAAAACAGGAAGAGCAGTCAGCCCTCGGCAGGAAATGACCATTTAGCCTCCAAAACTGGAAAAAATACATTTCTTTTATGTGTTGTTCAAGTCTTTTAGTCTGTGGTATGACTGCCTGAATTAAAACACCAGGTAACAGGCACACAGTGAATTAAAATTTTATTGATACTGGTTTTCTAATATGACCAAGCAACTATTTAAAATAATGCTAACTCAAAGCTCCAGATACTTTTAAGGGTTGGCTTTTTTTTTTAATCACCACCTTTTATTACTTAGAAGAAATGTAATAATTCCTCAGAAAACTGGGCCTGGAAACATTGTATAGCAGGTCAGAAAAAAATAAACCTTCCCTTTATCATAGAAGAAATTTCAAGATCGTCATATATTTCCAAAATCCTGGCGCTCTGAAACAAATTAAAGTCATCTAGAGGAATTTCTGATACTCCCAGTTTACATAGTTCAAATGATTAATGATCTATGGTGGAATGATTTCCTCTTTATAATCTCTGAATGCCCATCATTGTAATAACTTGTTTAAAGAACAAGTCATATGCTGAATGTTAGACCCTTTGACATTTAAATCTGAAAACCTAAGATTGCAAATACTTACTGTAAAATAGAAATTCTTGTGAAATTTAGGTAGCATGAAAACTTCTCAAATGTATGAAGCATCTTGTTACTATCAGGCCAAGAAAGCTGGCTTCTATAAAGTCTACCAGCTATTTCTCATTAAATAATGTGTCATTAATGTTGCACCTTTGGAGAGTGCTAAACATTTTCCCCCCAACTCCTATCCCATAACAAACCTTATGGGAGAATGCTGGGAACTCATTTTCATGCATACATTTCAGTTCTTCTGTTGAGTCTGAGACAGGAAAAGAGAAACACATATTTCTGGCTATTGAAAAATCCCTTTGGAGTTTCCACAGTGATAATGTGAAGTAAATTGAATTTAGTTGGCATTCACAGCTTTATTCTTACAAGCATTGCCCTATGGATTTCCAATTTTTTTCTCGTTCATTTCCTTTCCCATATCCCAATACATACATAAAGAATATAATCCTTTATATTCTCACTTTAAATTTAAAATTTCACTGTTTATTATGTATTTGAAGCACAGAAACTCTTTTTGGAAGATGTTTCCTAAATCCTGTAATTGTACCTCGGGTTCCGTGCTAAAGATGAGAGATGACTATATACGCTCTGCTGTATACATATGTTACTTTGGAAGACCACCACCTCTGGACCTGTAAAATAGCCATTACTATTTTATCTTTATGTGTTCTATCAAGAATTCATAGAAATTTAACAGATTGAATGGGTGGGTTCTTCACTGGTTAATTTGACCTTACAATGCAGTGTTGGGGGCCTCCCTGTGGTAACTGATAGGTTGTCATCTGGTTCTTCTGGAACGCATTTTTATTTTTAGATGCACCCTCACAGATTTGAATGATCTGAATCTAGTGCCAAATTTTGGGTTTCACACTTTGAGGATAGCTATTTGGCTAACTCTGATCAGGAGAATAGAAAATAAGACATGATTGAGGCAAGTGGAAGTATTTAGTTCAAGTAAATACCACATGATTCTTAGATCCTATGTGTGGTTAGGTATATTTAGCTCTAAAGACACTGTGCTTCAGAGAACTGTTTCCCAAGAAGGACCAGAGGGAATGACCTAGAATAGAAAAGAAAACAATATAAGAAGATCTGTAATTTGTCATCTGTAGAAAAAACAAGATAAAGAAAATGGAAGGATTATTTAAAAGTTTTATTAGGGTAACATTGGTTTGTAGACTGTCTATGTTTTAGGTGTATAACACTTTGACATCTTTAAGAGTTGTCCTATCATACCTCGCACCAGACTGCCAATGTCCTTCCACTACAGTTTACTGTACTGCATACCCTCCTTGATTTCTCCTCTTCTTTCCCTCATATAACCTTATTTTGGTCATCAAGAGTAAAAGGGAGGGGTTTTTTTTGTTTGATTTATGTTGCTTTGTTTTTCTGTATACCAAGTAGAAGTGCTGTCATCAAGTATTTGTCTTTTTCCTCCTGAATTTTCACTTAGCTTAATCCTTCCTGTTTCATTTAGGCTGTTACAAAAGGCAGAATCTTGTCCTTTTTATAGCTGAGTAATACTCCATCAGTATGAATCATGTTCTTTATTTCCACTCATCTGTTAGTTTGCATTTGGAATACTACCATATCTTGGCTGTTGTTAATAAGCTGTGCAGTGAATATAGATGTGTGTTTGTCTTTTCAAATTGGTTTTCTTATGTTTTCAGATAAATCGTAGAATTGCTGGGTCATACAGGATTTCTACTTTTAATATTTTGACAGCTTCGTATTGGTTTTCATGGAGGTTTGACCAATTCATATTCTTACCAATAGTGAGAGTTCCTTTTTCTCACACCCCTGCCAGCACTGAGATTTCTGACCCTTTATATATAGATTGTTCTCACTAATATGAGGTGATACCTCATTGCCATCTTGATTTGCATTTCCCTGATAATCAGGGGTATTTTTTTCATGTGCCTGTTGGTCATCTGTATGGTTTCTTTGGAGAAGTGTCTAGTCATCTTTACTACTCATTTTAGTCATGTGATTGTTGGTTTGTTCTTGAGTTTTATGAATTCTTTATAAATCTTGGATATTAGCCCTCTGTCAGGTGTATAGTATATAAATATTTTATTCCATTCATTTGGATCTTTTTTATTTTAATGGTAATTTGTTTTGCTATGCAGAAGCTTTCCAGTTTGTTGCCAGTCTGTTTGCTTATTTTTTGCTTTTGTTTTCTTTGTTATTGGGATAGAATACTAAAGTTACCGTGAGAATGAATTTCACTGAGTGCTTTGTCTAGGTTTTCTTCATTCTGTGTATTTTAGGGATTTAAGTCTATCACTGAAATCCTTAATCTATTCTGAGTTTACTTTTGAAACTGATAGACGATAGTGGTTAACTTCCATATTTTGAACATGGGTTTTTGCCTTTTTAACATCATTTATTGTTGCTTTTACTTCATTTTATGCTGACACCACCTTTGTCAAAATTAACTGTCCATATGTATTAATTTTGAGCTCTCAGTTGTAATTTACTGATTTATGTTTCTGTTTGAGTCCCAGTTTTGAAGTATAGTATAAAATCAGGGAGGGGGCTGGAGCGATGGTCCAGCGGGTAGAGCAATTGCCTTGCATGTGGCTGACCTGGATTCATATCCCCAGCATCCCACAAGGTCTCCCGAGCACAGCCAGGAGTAATTCCTGAGTGCAGAGGGACTAACCCCTGTGCATCACCGGGTGTGACCCAAAAAGCCAAAAAATAAAAAATAAATCAGGGACATGATGTCTCCATTCTTTTTCCTTCAGGATTATTTTGGCTATTTGGGGGTCATTTGAGGTTCACCATAAGTTTCAGTGTTTGTACTTTTAATTCTTAAGAGTGCCCCCTAATCCCTGTATGTTGGCCTAAGTTTCTCTTGTTTTGTGTTTGGTTTTTTTTTTTTTTTCCTTTTTGGGTCACACCCAGCGATGCACAGGGCTTACTCCTGGTTCATGCACTCAGGAATTACTCCTGGCCATGCTCAGGGGACCATATGGGATGGTGGGAATCAACCCAGGTCGGGCCGTGTGCAAGGCAAATGCCCTCCCCACTGTGCTATCACTCCAGTCCCTCTATTCCTATTTCTTAATCATTTTTGTTGTACAGGTCTTCCACCAACTAGACCAAGTTTATTCCTAGGACTTTAATTATTCTTGATGTAATAAATATAACCAATTTTCATATACTGATTTTGTATTATGCTATGGTTTATTGTTTCTAATAGTTTTGGTTTTTTTATTATGCTATCATGTAACCTGCAAATAGTGAGAATTTACTCTTTTTTTTCTCAACGTTGCCTCAAAGGAGACATTGTCTTGAGAAAGGTATAAATAAAATTGCATTTGACCTTATTTATATTCTTCTTTATTTTTGACCAGACCTGCCTGGCTGTGCTCAGGGCTTACTCCTGACTCAGTGCTCAGGGGACCAAATGTGGTTGTGGGGCTCAAACTCAGGTTGGCTGTATACAAGGCATGTGCCTTATCTGTGCTATCTACGTGAACCTTTAAAACCCTTTTCTCATAGTCCCAAAGTTGAGAAACTTCAAGAAGTCTTTGTAATCTTCCTTATGCTTCTACTTAAAATGTTCTTTCAGAGGGCAAGGAAATGTATTTATACCCATGGACTCATGCCTTTATTGATTCTCTACCTTTTAATTTGTTTAGATTCTGATTTAAGTAGCACTATTTTAAAGCACTTCTTAGCTATACTTAGCAAGCAGAGTTGATAGATCCTGTCTCTGTGCCTGAAAGAAATTTAATAAGCTGTCATTGTGTAGTTATTATAATTTTCTGGGATTATATTAATGACAGATGCAGTATTTTACTTGTGGAAGGGAAACATTGATCTGTTAAATAAAAAGTTTGAATGAAGTGTACTTTGAGGATCGTGAGCACAGATGGAACAACGTAACTGTCCATTTATAGCCAATGGCTAAATAAGTATAGTATAATGAAATTTTTTTAAAAAACCTACACGTTCTCTTATTTTAAGAGAGATAAAAACAAATTGTAGAAAAATATAATATGAAGTATTGTGTGACAAAAACTGTAACAACATAAAACTCAGAGCACATTCATATGTTTCATAAACACAGAAATATAAAACAGAGGAGACTCCTGTAAACCCAATCAGTGATCACCTTGGGCAGAGTTTCCCAAAATGGGCAATACTTTGGGAGGACCCTGGGGATGCTGGAAGAACAAGGGTAGGGGACAGTGGTATGCTTGGGTACACTTGGTGTCGGTGCTTTCTCTTTGACTACTTAATGCAGGTAAAGAATTTAGATTTACAGCAGAAGCTTCATGATTCCCCCGAAAATGAGGGTGGTAGAACAAAAACATTTGAGAATCTCTGAGGTAAAAAATAATCTAGAAATTTAGCTTTGATATTCCAGGTACATACTGATATATCGGTCTTCCAAAATTGATAACTATATAATGTGGTCATGAGATTTTCTTAATTTTGGTATTTAACCCACAGAAACATTTTGTCTTACATTGTTCTTTGACTTTGTTTAAAAATCATACGTGAACTTCAAGTGAAGTTACTTCTAGGACTTTAATTTTTTTTTTCATAAAATAGTGTTCTTATTAGTATAATCTGATCCCCAAGTGGTTTGGGCTAGTTAATAATTATTGGCTTTGCACTCAGGGGTTACTCCTGGTGGTGCTTGGGAGACTATATAGGATGCT